>CABFVX010007535.1:0-30142 GCA_902151425.1 Timema shepardi
TAAACATGATTTCCCTAAGAGTCTGTACGGTGTACTTTGCCACATTTGGGAGCAATGGCGGTACAGGACCAATATCCTCTTAAACGCTTCTAGTCTAGTTAGCCAGTCACACGGAGGTCAGAGTTCAAATTCCGGCAGAGCTGTATTAAGGTTTGTTTTCATATATAGTTTATCACCCGGTCCCCACACAAATGTGTGAACATTCCCTATACCTCAATCGTGTAGTTAAATGTTGATGCACTTCCCCTAAGTTCTACCTTCCTCATCCTCCATAACCAAAGCAGCATGATTAAATTCGAATATCGCGGACTGCGCATAAATAACATTTTAAAATTAAAGTGACTTAATATTTTTGAGGGCCTACAAATTCAAGCAACTTTGGCTGAGGGTGTAGATAATGTTTCATTAAAAATATATATTACCACAAAACGTGCAAATTTGATGGTGACTATTTTTTTTAGTCCAATGATGTAGTCCTGAGAGAAGAAATTACATTTAAATATGTATGAGTAAAATATTATTTATGAAACTCCGTATCAAAATCAGATGCAGCTTTTACCCTTTGACCAAAAGAGTCCACGCCTATTTTGGTATGAAACGTAATTACAGCGAGAGGAGCTCACAGAGTCAATCAAATTTTAATTTCAGATCAAACGGTTTCCTCCTACGTTTATGCTGATCGCCAACGCTGTACATAGTCCATTCGCCATAGGAGTGGTGGTAGGTGACAACAAAAGTTTGAAAAACGCCACTGGATGGTTTCTTTGTCATCTCTTGGCGAGTCGTTGGGTTACCTCTCCATCCACTGGTCTGGAGATAGCGGAGTTTATTTGTTTATTTTTATACCGACGTAGAGTCGAAAATTGTCTGTAGATTCCTTAAATCCTTGTTGATCTTGGTATTGGGCACCATGTGGGCTTGTGGAAGTTGGCCCACTCGGGGATCTCGTTGACTGGAGTAGGGAACGGACGTAGGGGGGAAGGAGTAAGGACGGGGGTGGAGTAGCGATGGGTTACAGGTGATAGCCGACGGGACTCAAGGGAGAGATTGGGGTTGGGGGAGCGCGTACAGTGGGTGAGCCATGGGAATAGATGCTGGGAGAGAGGTACCGAGGAGTGTGGGAAGTCTGTGGTTAGGAGAGTCGGGGAGGTTAATCCTCGATGTCTGGCAGCCGTGGTGGCTAGTGATAGTGCGTGGGTCCTTTAGTTGAGTACCCCGTCTATGAAGTGCTGGGCTATGGCGTGGTAGTAGTGCCAGTAGACTTGTTCTGCTCGTTCTTCCGTCTCGTCTGTTGGGTTTTTCCGGAGCGATTTGTGAAACAGATGTCGTTGCCGGGCCGGATACCTTAGGACTGAAGGAGGCATTGGTGATTGGACCCAAGGGGAAAAGGGTTAAAGGCGATAAGGGGAAGCATCACGCACGAGGGGTTCAGCGGGGGAGGGAAAAGCCCTGGGCAAGGAAGGGGAAAGAGCAAGAGAGGGACCTTGGCACTCAAGATGGAGCGCTGATGTGGGGAGAAAGAGACCTTGGCACTCAAGATGGAGCGGTGAGGTGGAGAGAGAGAGAGAGAGGAGACCTTAGCACTCAAAATGGCACGGTGAGGTGGGAAGAAAGAGACCTTGGCACTCAAGATGGCACGGTGAGGTGGGGATAGAAAGGAGACTTCAACACTCAAGGTGGCGTGGTGAGGTGGAGAGAGAGAGGAGACCTCGGCACTCAAGATGGCGTGGTGAGGTGGGGAAAGAGAGAGAGAGAGAAAGCAGACCTTGGCACTCAAGATGGCACGGTGAGGTGGGGATAGAAAGGAGACCTCGGCACTCAAGATGGCGTGGTGAGGCGGAGAGAGAGAGAGGAGACCTTAGCACTCAAGATGGCGTGGTGAGGTGGGGAANAGGCGGAGAGAGAGAGAGGAGACCTTAGCACTCAAGATGGCGTGGTGAGGTGGGGAAAGAGTGAGAGAATACCTCCGCACTCAAGATGGCACGGTGAAGTGGGGAAAGATAGAGAGAGAGGAGACCTTGGCACTCAAGATGGCACGGTGAAGTGGGGAAAGAGAGAGAGAAGACCACCGCGCTCAAGATGGTGGGGTGAGGTTGGGAAAAGAGAGAGAGGAGGATGTGGTGCTTTGAGACGGTAGAGTCATGACCCGGTGTTATGTGTTACTGATATTTCTAATCGTCGTCGAGGCCACTACAGAACTGGTGATTTGAACTGGGAGCCAGCCGCTTTTATCACCCTCAGCCACTTGCGTTCCCATGGGCGGAGACAAGGTGACCTTGGTATTCCAGTTCGGTTCTCCGAACTGTCGTGTCTCCAGGGTGCAGGTTAATTGATGTAAATGGAAGCGTTCTAGCGCAGGTGAATGAGATGTTCAGCCCATGTGTTGGAATAACATAGGCGAAGCAGAACTGGCTGATGTATCCCATCAGTACTTCCTGACTCAGGAAGCGTTGAAATGTTCTGGGAGCACCCTTGAGCCCGAAAGGCGTAACTGTGAACTGCAACGTTTCCCCAGATGGAGTGGTGAAGGCCTTCAGGGGCTTTGACTCGTTTTTAAGGGTACATGCCAATATCCGGAAGTCCTTGAGGGTTTCGTGCAAGTTGGCTGGTGGTGGGGTGACGTCCCGGGTTGCAATGTTGAGCTGCCAGTAGTCTATGCAGAAGCGGAGGGTGTAATCCTTTTTCCTCGCGATTACGATGGGGGAGGGGGGAGGGGGGTAGTAGTTGCCTCTCACGGGTTCTACTATTCCTTGATTTTTCATTTCTTGCACTTGTTCTTCGATGATGGAACCTTTTGTGGGGGAGTACCAGTAGGGCCGGACCATGATTCTCCGGTTGTCCTTGAGTTGTATTTGGTGGGTGATGCTGCACGTTCTTCTCAGGAGGCCTTGAGTTGCGAAGAGGTCACGATGTTGGTCTAGGAGTTGTAGTAGTCAGTATTGGCACTCCGGAGGGGCGTGGTGCTGAATGTACTCCTCCAGGATTGGAGCTGCTTATTCATGGAAGTTTGAGTTCCAGGATAGGGCGTGACGTTATTGGGCCCCAAAGAGGACTCGTTGGTGTTCGTAATCCAGAACGGCCTTGTTTTCGATTAACCAAGGCTGTCCTAAGATTAGTGATTCACGGAGCTCCTCCGAGACGAGACAGGCGATGTTAAGGGTGAGTGATTGCATGATCACGGTCAGATGGACCTGGACCTGGGTTGTCAAGGTACTTCCGACCTTGGCTAAGTGCATGGGGTAAGAGAACGGGGTCATGGTTCGGTTCTCGTGTGAGGAAAGGTGCCTTGGGTGAATTAAGTTGGAGGTAGCTTCGGTGTCAAGTAGGGCGAGGATCGTTCCCTGGGAAGTCTCGCAGAGTTCCCGTGGTAGGGTCTTGCCTGTCGCATGACTGACACTGATGATCATTGATTGTAGCCCAGGGATCTCTTGACCAGAGGTGGAGCTGGTTTCTCCTCCGGCCTGCCGTTTCCCCTATTTTGGCGTCATTGACCCAGAAAGGGGCAGTCACGATAAAATTGATGTCCTGGGCAGTTGTGTCATCTCGGAGGCAGGGACTCAGATGAGGTTGCTGAATTTTTGGCTGGCCGTGACGTTGTTGGTGAAGTAGAAGGATCTTTTGGCTCTTTAACAGAAACTCGATCCGAAGTAGTATGAATTGTGACAACGTCCATTGATATGAAACGGTGGATAATTTTACCGCCCCCTTTTCCTCCCTTTTCCCCCAAATGTATAGGATAAAATGTACATTTACAGTTTTAAGAAAATTGCCATGGCGCCTCACTACCTGATCGAGCTATACACCTAGGTAATAATCACCAAAATGTGCTAAGGATGAAGAGAGTAGAATTTTTAGGAAGTGTACCCACATTTGCGTAGAGAAATAGTGGAAAACCATTTGATGAGAAAACACCCTCAGTACACTCGTTCAGTACTCATCAGCAGTCTCGTCTATTGTGATAATGACGCCTTGGGCCGTTCAACCACCGAAGTGGGCTACTTTTACAATAATATGCAGTTATTCCTCCCCCCTCCCCCCGTTTCTTAAGGTTAGGTAGAAGTTTGAATCTCAGCTGATGCACTACACGGTAGCCTTAAATATGTAAGCTTGTGCTGTGTTCCCTTTCACCCCCTCCATTCTCTTAATATATTCTGACCAATGCGGGTGCATTTTCTCTAAGCCATTCACTCTTGTGTTAGGCTGGCCAGCTGATGACGGGGAGATTGGGGTTCAAATATCGGTTGGGTCTACTGAGGGTGTTTTTTTCCCTAAATGGTCTCCCACTCTCCTTCCATGCAAATGCTGGTAGATTTCTTCGTCACCCCTTCCCCACCAAAGTAATAATCATTCATGCATATAACCTGAACAGGTAGTAAGAGCTCGCCTCGATAGAAAAATAGACCACGTTTTTAGACGTAATTGTTTTAAAGCCAATTAATAAACTAATTTGCTTTTACTTTTATGGACTCGTCAGGGCATCTACCCGCGGGCCGATCGAATGATATAGAAATGGTGGGTAGGACTCACACGACTGCATTTCAGTACATAAATAAAGTATGTAAATAATTACCTAACTACTGACCTATCCACCTCACTGGTCGAACGGTCTAAGCATCACTCAAGTAATAGACTGGACTACCGATGACGAGGAAATCAGGGATCGAGTCTCGGTCGGGTTTACCGAAGAGGATTTATTCCTGACATGATTTTCCACTCACACTCCATGAAAATACTGTTACATTTCCTCTTAATTCAACCTTACTTATTCCTGACACATTGGCATAATTATTACATAACACAAACGGGTAATAAGATGTGGTACTAAAAAAACACCTACTAACCCGTCTCGGTGAGCAAGTGGACCAAGGCATCAGCCTCATATGATATTATCTGCCTATGACGAGAAGGTCAGAGTTCGAGTCCCACCTGAATGTACTGATATGTTTTCTCTAAATAGTTTCCTACTCTACCCCGTTCATTAAAACCTACTTTCCTCATTCTCATCACATTGGTGTAGTTCTTTTTAGCACCACGTGTTATTGCCCGTTTGGGTTATACGCTTATGTACTAATTACATTAATAGGTTAGAGATTAGAAAGGCTTGATCTAGAAGAACTTCATCCGAATTTGCGTGGAGGGAGAGTGAAAAACCTCTTAGGAAAAGCACCCGACCGGGATAGAACTTTGATCTCCCCATCATCGGCAGCTTAGTCCAACAAGAGAGTAGCGCGTTAGACTACGCGGCCACCGAAGCGGGTTATTTTGGTGTAATTAAAATGTGGATGGACCGTACAGGAAGTAAGATGCGGTGCAAATGTATATATTATATAAAAGGCTATTTTATCTAAGTTGTTCTTATAATGAATGCCCACTGCCCCTCCGGAAACTTGTCCGCCCAACAACCTGAAATCGGAAACCTTACTTTACAATTTCCTCTATGGAGATTTGAATCACAGACGAGTATTGTCCTAGCCCAGAATAAGTATTTTCCTATAATGGTTTGTATGAGACGATATTGTTTCCCAAATGGTAAAGGAAGGTTCCATTTAAAGTGGTGAAATGTATATTTCCATTTGCTAGCGTCCGCCTCATGAGTATTAAAGTACATTTTAAACCTTTTAGAAACGAAAAACCAGAGAATGTGTATCTTTATCGGTGCACAGGGCACTTCCCCATTGAGATTGTTGGGAAACTTAAATTACTCGGAGAATAAACTTACCATCTGGAAATGTTAAAATGTGAGGGAAAATTATAACGAGCTTTTTTTTAGTTCCTTATTTACATACAGAGGAAACCTCATAAACCCCATTCGCCTAAGGTTCCCCTTCCTCCCGCCTTTTGAATTTCCTTGGCAGTAGTCAAATTAATTTCCTCTCGCCAAGCGGAATCTGCCCAAGTTGCCGACTTGGCATCTTGTAAACACCGAGCAAACAAGAACAAGCTTGCCAACATGAGCGTCAAGTTCGCCAATTAAGGAGAGAGATATGAAACCTTTTCGGAACACTTATTAATGGTTACCAACCGAACTTGACGTTTGCTGCAAGTCACTCAAAGAGCGATTAGAAGAGAAAACAGACTATTCGAGAGGAGTAATGTGAGCAGCAGAAGGGAAGATGTCGTTAAATTAGAACGAAACCATAATGGACATTTATTGTAGCAAATTTTGTCGAGTTTAGAGGAACACAGCTATCTTATTGTTGAGTGTGAGAATCTACCACGCGGACAGTTGTTAATAACCATATAGGCCCGACACCTTAACAAAATAAGTAGTGTGTCTGCCTTTTGAGCACAGGGTCCCAAGCTCGATTCCCGGCATGGCCAATAAATATATCATGGGGTTTTCCCTTTCGCAATGATTCATCTTTGGCATGGGGAAAGAGGGGGGGGGGGCGGTGGCAATAATACAATTTTAATGTTATGTAAAAATATATTATATTTTTGCACGTCAGATTTACCCGCATTTAATTCAACTAACACCCGCTTCATTGGCTGAATGGGCTAAGGCGTCACCCCAGTGTTTGACTTGCCTGCCTAAAACGGGGACGTTCAAATCCCGGTTGGGTCTAATGAGGGTGGTTTTCCCTAAATGGTTTCTCACTCTCCTTCCACGCAAATGCGATACATTACCTCTGGAATGCTTTAATCCTCATATATACCAATTAGGGTATTTTTCATATATGCATATAACCTGAACAGGTATTAAAACGTAGTGGTAAAAAATATTACGCTAACGGGACAGAAAGAAGGTATAATTTAGAGGTGACTTACACATATTTTTCTTAGTGGGGACTAGAAAACCATTTAACACTCAGTACACTCGACCGGGATTAGAAACTAAACCTACCTATCGTCAGTACCAGTCTATATAGTGAGAGTGACACTTAAGGCTGTGCGAACACTGATTCGGGTACATCTTAGCAAGAAAGATTGTCATTATGATGAGAGGCAGTGGGTTCAGAATATCTAGTTAGCTAAGTGTGTAAATAAGTACACACATTAAACAAACTTGAATAGACATTTTTTCAGTACGTTGGGTATGAAGTTTACTTACAAATAATACCAAGTTTGAGTTTTAGATGATAATTGTGAGGAAATACGCCCGCATTTGCATGAAGTGAGGGGGAGATGTTACCACAGTGATAAATACCATGTTAAAAACAATCCCTGGTGACCCGGTAGAGGGTCGAACCTAAACTCTTCCCGTAAACGTACATCTAGTATATTGATGCCCAAGATTATGTAACCACCAACAAAGTTAAACCATGATTTTTTATATGAAGCCCGCTTTCGACCACCAAACATTAATTGAAAGTCACAAAAAATTGGCATTTTATAAAATATGTTTTATCTAATTTATTAATCTAAAATTTCATTTAAAATTCATTCAAATCTTCCAATGATATTTTCTTATAGCTTGCTATATAATTTAACCTTAAATTATCAACTAAACGGACTAAGAATTTAAATTACATAGTAATATTTTATTTTCCCGCCAATGTGGCAATATGAGTTTCTAGTTTTCTAGTAACGGGATTCCTATAAAAATCAGACTTTAAAAACCTCATTAATCAAAACTTATTCACCGCTGTGTCAGCAGCTACTATTTTTTATTCCCTCCCTGTGTAATCGAAACAATGATAAAGAGAAAGCCAAATTAGGGACGACCGATTGATGCTTGGCGGAGCTAAACCAAACAGTTTCAGTGGATTTCATATTTCCACAAATCCATTTTCACACTATCGAAATCATTTCTTCATTCCGCTCCGTCGATAAACTCCCGTTTGATACCTCGCCTGGTCGAATGAAATTAACTGGAGCGCGAAAAGAGGGAAAATAATTTAGTCGTGGACAGAGGATGATTTCAAAACACGACGTAAAGTGTTATAGCTGTAATAATAAAAAATATAGAAATACAAACCAATATAAATGTTAGTCGAATAAATTAGAATAGTTTAGATTTGTTATAGATGTTTTCATTTTACATTAAATTAAGTTTTAAAATAAAAAAAAATATTTCTATCATATTATGTCGAAAATCATCTAGTAAACATCCCTTGGAAAATTTTTTAGAATGTTTATTTCAAACAATTTGTTTAGGTAACAAAATTGACATGTATTGGAATGTTGTATTTTAGAATGCCATGAAATTTCTGATTTTGCTCAGAATCGTGACATTTTCATAAATACGTAAAGGCGTATGAGATTGAAAGAATATGAGCAAAAAAAGGGGAGTTGGCCATGGTAACTTCGGTCTTCCTACCATCCAGATCAGACACTTTATTGACTGAGCGTAGCCATGACTTGTTTTAACTTGAACATTTGATATCTCGCCTCTCTGGATATTTTTCCCACGACAGTGGTCAAAATGTGCTAACTAACCTTAACGAAATTCGGCAGGAACATTCTTTGAGCCTAGGATGAACGATGCCTGTACACTTCGTCTACCCCGAAAAGTGGTAGTCTTATCTTTATGGACTGCACTATGGCCTATGTTACAAGCTGAGCCATAGTGGAATCATGTGATGTGAGCCTGTAAACTTTCAGTATAAACGAAGGTAAAGTAACCATATTTCGTCCCCACGCCTTATTTTCCCCCCTCGTCATTTTAAACCGGTATAAGCCACATTTTATCAAATGCGTGGGAAACTAGTGCAGGTAGTTAGCGCTAGTAATCTGTGAAAACTACGGGCGTTTTCGTTATCTATCTCGTCAGCTATAAGATTTTTTTTTATTAAACACAGAGTTTTGAAAATATTAACTTTAACACACCTCAATTCTTATTCAAGGTAAGTAACTTAAGCATCCTAACATTGTATATTACAGAGTATAATAACTATTTCCAAGCATTATATGTTCACATGATTCAGTAGAAAGGTCGTCATGTTAAAATGTAAAATGTTATTAATCTCATCCCCTGATGTGTTCCAAACTTCATCCCGGGGATTAAATTTGGGAGAATTTATGACTTTGATCTAATTTTTACTTTTTAGTGGACATAATTTATTTGAAGCTCTTAATATCGAGATAAGTATTAAATTTTTTTTAAAATGGAGAAAAGTGGGTTTGCTGTATAAAATACTTTCGACGGTGTCACGAAATATGTTCTCCATGCATTAATAGTTAATTATAGTAAGTTTGTTTGTGATAATTGTTTAAATGATTTATATTGTCATATTTTTACATCTTTTGTAAAATTGGATGCAAATAAAAAGCACAAAAAATCCAACTGCCTGTTTAACTTTACTAATTCTTCTTTTTTTATTTTTTGTTTTAAAACTCACGCTGGGGGACGAAATTTAGACCACTTTTTTGGTTATTTAAAATAAGCAAATTTATATATTTACTCCATTGAGATATACAACATTAAAATACATATTTATCATTTGTTTGTACCACTGTTGAGAAGTATTACTGTAGTATTAACAATAACATTTTCAGATCATGTACAGTAGCCCCATGACTTCTTTGGTGCTGACTGACAGCTCACAGCTGACAGCTGACGGCTTTGAAAAGTTACCAGACAAAATTATGTATCCCTACACCGAACCATATGATCTGAAAAAACATGGATCTAGCAGCTGTAACTTCTGACACTAAAAATGTAGGTATAGTAGCCCCATGGCTTCTTTGGTTCTGACTGACAGCTCACAGCTCACAGCGGATGGCTTTGAAAAGTTACCAGACCAAATTTTGTATCCCTACGCCAAACCATATGATCTGCAAAAACATGTGTTTAGCAGATGTCACTTCTGACAGTCAAAATTTAGGTATATACCTAAATGTTGACTGTCAGAAGTCAGCTGTGAGCTGTCAGTCAGCACCAAAGAAGCCATGGGGCTACTGTACATAGACCGTCCACAAGGAATAAACAAAAAACAAGTGGGGGACGATATTTGGTCATATTTTTAAAATATGGTTAATCGTTCCAATATGGTGGCCACTCAAATGGATTTTCGTTTAATAGTTCATCTAAATAAATTTCAATGAACAAATTTAAGTATTGTATCGAGTAGCTAGGGAGTAATTTTTTTAATGTTTTGACATATTTGGGGGGAGTGACATCTTAATCCATGTGGACAGCGGTTATTCTCTATATAATGTACTATTGAATATAGTGTTCATTCGTTTTCTGTCTAACTTGATCAACAATGAGAAATATCAACTTAAAATTGAAAGAGAAATTTCAGGAGATATTTCAACTTAAAACCCAAAGAGAAATCTTAAGACTATAGTAACGATAAGAACATGGAGGCAGCGAGGTCTACTATGCACATAACTACTGGTAAGTAAGTCTATAAAGCACGAAAAGTAGGTTTAGACCGACATTGTTTTAGTACATGGACACCTATAAATCTGTTGCATGGAAGCCTTGATTTTGTCCAACCATTACATAATAATAGATATTGGTTAAAATAAGACTTGGGACAGCTTTATTGGCCCACGTTATTTGGAATTCAACATATTATCCATGTTTTCAGGAAATAACTAATAAACTTTTTTGCAATTTAACAATTTATTACAAGTAAAAACTTTTTTTTTGTTCTAATTCATAAAAAAAAGATACCTTTTAAGACTTATACAGTTCAATTTTATTAGGAAGGGTCTTATAAGACAGCTAAAAAAACAATTTCTACTTCCATGTATTCATAATGTAAAATTTTATTAATTAAGCTTAGTAAAAGTTTGCATTTTCTAAAAGGCTATTCCATGAATAGTGTAAAGTGGTCATGAGGGCTAAAGCGTGAGTCTCTAAATATAATGGATTGCCGATGAAGAAAAGATTCAGTTTCGAATCTAGGCCGGATGCACTAAGTGTTGTCTTCCACATGTGATGTATAATTATGGTTCCTCCATTCAAAAGACAAGCTTACGCGGGTGCATTTCCTTTGAGCTTCTAAGCCCCCTAATTTTTGAGAAAAAAATGTTAGTAAATCAAGTGCTGAAAGTGATAATAAAAATAATAGCGTAGTGTTCCAGCTAGTATTAACCTCAAACAAATGGTCTGCTTAAAAATAAATGTATTTCAAATGAAACGAATATCCCTGAGCTTTTTCTTCCCTTTAGAGCAGCCCTGTCAATCTACAGTGGTATAAACCAACATTCCCTGGAATTCTCTCTACTCAAATAAATCTGCCACCTCCATAGATTCCACGGCTGCCACCATTACTTTCAACCCGGTCCATTTCCCTCGCCTCGCCGAGCTTTCCCTCCGTCACGTCTCGAGGTGATGGGACCTACTTTTCCGGAGCTTTATCCCTCAGCTCGTCTAACCCCCACAACCATTCACACCTGTCTGGAAAAATCTAGGCGCGAGTTCAAAGAAAAACACAGACCGAGCCCGGCTGAGAAATGATGGCACTTAGGAGCGCAAATACTGGCTTCAAAGGGATCATATTATTTGCTATTTATTCCATTTATTTATCATAAACAAAGATAATATATTGAATCAGTTGATTTCTTAACTAATCTCTAGAACCCTCATCAGCGGGAACTAACCTCGTTTGGTATTGTTTGCCGAAGTAGGGGAGGTCGAATCCTGGTCAAGTGTATTGAGAGTAGTTTTTCCTAAATGGCCTTCTATTCTCCCTTCTCGCAACCGTGAATACATTGCATCTAAATCCTAACTTTCTAATCCTTAATCCATTGGCATAAACATGTGAATGAACCGGAAGGATAGTAATACGCGGTGTGTAAAAATAGACCTTATAAAAATGCTGTACATATATTGTTGGGCTTTGTTTTAGTTTTTGGTAAGTAATGTGCACATTATAATCGACTGATTACATCAGCACACGACACTTCCAGTCTCGTGGTTTAGTGATCAGTGCACCTGGCTACGAGGCTGGGGGTCCCGGGTTCGGTTCCCGGTCGGTACCGTGGGTATTTTTTTCTTAAGGTAAATTATCCCAATGGTCACCAGGGTTTGGTCTAAGACACCCACTGACCTACACCTCCATATTCACTATCACCACATCATCTCACGTGTGTGTTCGTGTAGACACCCTCTTGTGGTGTACCCTGGGTAACGCTCTGTGCCACACGAGCAAAGAATAGTCTACATACAGGGGAGCGAACTGGATGTCATGTCCCTCCCGGTCAGTAATGCCATCCGCCCCATGTTTAAGTCCGAAGCATGACTAGGTGAGCTTTAATATACTTTGTTTTGCTTTATGGTGATTTTGAATTTTGAATGATGCCGAAACAATTAGCTTTAAGTCGCATTAAAGCACTTTTGATTTGTGACTAACTAGTGTGCGGCAGTTCAATTGGAATACATTGAAATAATGGCTTGGAGGCATAACAAAGCGTAAACGATTTTGCTTTGTTTTGCTGTGCTTTTTTTGGTGTGCGCCCAGCCCTAGACAACTGTATAACTGTATTGCTACTATCGGGAAACAGTGTCGTTATTTTCTTGTTTTTGTTTGGTCAATATGGGTACCCTCAAAAAAAACATAAGTTTGCAACGATGGTTAGTAGATGTTGCCAGTAGCTCCCTCTTACCCGAGCACACCACCTTCAGACATAGCTGAGAGCGAGGAGAGTTGACAACAGTTAACAGAGAGAGAGCAAAGATAAATATGATACCTGTTGTCTTCTAAGAGGTGATATTGGTTGTCTAAAAACTGTTCACTCAGGAAAGAGAAAGTCATATAATTTGTGGAGTGGCCATTGCGAAAAACAAAATAGAGACCGGACTTTCTCTTCCTTGTATGTGGCCCGATAAATTTATTAATACAAAAAAATAATTTTAGTCTTGTTTTTACTATAAGTTATAGATCGGCCCCCCTCAAGATGATGGTTTACTTAGAGTACAAATAAAAAAAACCTTTTACGGAGATTTCCAACTTAGTAGTGCCCGAGGGCCGCAAGAATCCAAGAGTTTAGTGGCAAGCTGCATCCCAATCGGCTAATTTTGGTCAAGTTATGAAAAAATAAGAACAGGTATTTATTATTATTAGCTCCTCGTCTTACTACCCATTCGGGTTGGTAGGGCGATTGTGAGATGAAATAAAGGATCTACAGTTTAACGTGGGTTCCGAACCACGGCGGAGGCCTGGCATCATTATTATTATTATTATTATTATTATCACCGCGTCTTACTACCCGTTCGGCCTGTACGCACTTACGCTAATGTGTAATGGTAGGGCGATTGTGAGATGAAATGGAGGACCTACAGTTTAACGTGGAATCCGAACCACGGTGGAGGCCTGTCCTTCCACACATTCACAAGTTCTGATTAAAACACGTCTTGTCAGAGGTGGAGTAAGGGTTTGGCAATCAGATAAATCTGTGCTGGGACCAAGGATTGAACCCTATACCCCCAACACAGAAGTCCAACCCCTTATCCCTAGACCACCAGGTCACCAAAAGGTATTTAATTGCGAATTAAATAAGAAGTGGCAAATTAATTTAACTTACGACCAATTACACATTAAACAAAACGTTGTGGTTAAAATCTGCCTATTATCTTTGATACGTCAATATAATACAGATTTAAGGAATAAATTAAACATAAACGTCAGTTAGAGAGAGCTTTCGTGATTTTTTCTCGCGCAAGTTAAAACTTCCGGTTTATTGGCTAAAAACATCAATTTTTAGTACAGTAGACTACTTTTCTAAGAAATTTTGTTGGCTGCAAAAAAAAAAAAAAGACCGCAGGCCTCGTGTAGGTCGTTGGGTGCCAGTTAGAAACCCCTCCTCGCCTAGCATTCTCATTGGCTGTCGAGCTATGAAAAGTTCTTAGAGACTTTAGTAAAAGCGGCACGTCAAAACCAACTGATGGTTTCATCAAACAACCTACAGACCGACTTAACACTTTAATAGCCACAATTTCCCATTACCCCATCTTTATGCGTATAGCGTCTGTGTACCGAGTTTTGAGTTCAGGTTGGGCTTGTATTAATGTGTCTATAGTACCTCACGCCTTAATGCCCGTTCGGGTTCTAAGAATAATACATTAATTGAAGGTGGGGTGGAAGGAGACGCGAGAAAAGGTTAAGTTTTTTTTGTGGTTTTTATGGCAACATATTTTGTTTGGCTGAAATAAATAAAATATTGCTCCGGTATTAACATAGAATTTAATTTTCTTCGCATGGTGACATCAAAATTGATTGAATAATCTATCAAGGGTGTCCTGAAATTTAATGACAACTTTTTATCTTCATTTAAAAAGTTTCTGATCTAATGCCGCTATGATCATGACAGATATTCGGGAACTGTTGATATCACCGTGTGAATAAAATTAAACTCTGTGTTTGTACCAGGGAGCAATATTTGATTTATTTTGAGCAAAACAATGTTTTGACATAAAAAGTGCAAGCACATTGGCTTTTTCTTGCATCTCTTTCTATCTCACATTAAGGACTAAGAATGGTGATGGATTTTAAGTTAAAAATCATTTAGTAAAAATTACTCTTCCAGTGCGGCCAGCAGATATTCAAAGAATGTTCCGACTTTACGTTTCAGAATCTTGCATGTTAATTGAATACGCTGGCAATGAGCTAGCTTTTCTGGTGTTTTAATAACCAGCCAGGCTGCTTTATTGCTGAAGTTGCCCTATAATTTACTGTTGGGCTGGGTGTTGAATCATTTTCTGTAGTATTATGTTCAAAACTCAACGGGGGATATAAAAATAAAGGTTTCTAATTTTAAATGGTATTATCGGATGGAAACCACTCCCCACAACAGTTTTGTTCAGAGAGAATCTTCTAGTGTCTCGATAATTTCTGCAATGGATAATAATAGATAATAATGATAATGATAATGATGATGATGATGATAATAATAATAATATGGCGTTGAGGCGAGGCCTTGATACCAGTGCAATAACGACATAAATCACAAAAATAGGGTTCCTGGAAAACCAAATTTCATAGAGTGATGGTTGTATCAACTATAAAAAAAACTGTTGTATTTGCTTTAATAGGGGTATTTAACATGCACCGCTAGAACCAAATGAGTGTTTCGGCACACAACCTACAAACCAACTTAACACTTTAATAGCCCCAACTTCCCATTCCCCCATCGCTAATATATCACGGCTAGATCCCCTGTAGGTGAGCACACTGTTTAAATGTCTATTTCATTTAGTCTGGTTTATCGGAAAAGGGGAAATTGGGATTCGATTCCTAGACTAGTGCAATGAGGGTAGTTTTTGGCAAAAAAAAATTCCCATTCTCCCTTCACGAAAATGAGAGCAAATTTAACATGAAATTATATCTCCTCAGCCACCATTCCATTGGAAGCCAAGTCCATACCCATATTATGGAGGGAGGAGGGGAGGGGAATCATTCTTGTGGTGGCTTGTGGGAAAGTCTCCCAAAAGGAGATTGTGGTAAAGAATTTTCTAAACATGATTATATTAAGTTTACAAAACTCCAATGAGCTATTAGCCTAGGTATTGAGGAGTAATACTAAGTATATTAGCTTATTAATGATACTTTCAAGGTGTACGTGTGCTAAGCTGGGGTGGAAGGGGACGTGCAGTCATTTGTCCACATGGTTATATCAACAGTTGTTGAATATCTGTCACAAGCATAGTGGCATTTGATGACAAACTTTCTCTGAAATCCCGGGATACCCTTGACAGACATTAGAGCTGTTGGGATCAACATGTGAAGAAAGTTAAATTATGTTTCTACTGGAGAAATATTGTATTCCTTTTAACAAAACAAATGTTTTGGTATAAAAACTGCAAAAACGCTTACATTTCCTCGCGTCCCATACATTTACATCTTAACCCCCCTCCCTCATAATTGGTAATATCTTGTATTGAACTATCAGGTACTGATGCCGCTATATCATTGGCATTACGTTGGGCCGATACATTTGAATACATTGTTTTTACATAATTAATAAAATATTTTCAATCAATACTGTACGTTTTACCTATTTACATTTATCAATTAAAAATATATATCTATGACCTATAGAAACTTAAAATGGTTACGACAGTTAACGTTAAGTAAGGAAAATTTAGATTTAGATAAATAAAGATTAGAAAGAGTAGAGTTCTTCAAGGTGGGAATAGCTTGTTGCAATACAAAGTACATTGCGCCATATCAAGCAGTCAATTTTTGTCATACACATTAGCTTCAGTGGCTGAGTGGTCTGAGGCATCACTCCTAACGCCATGCGTCGTCTGTACCAGCGTCCTTGTTTCAAATACTGACCGGGTTATTAAACAACCTGATCACCCTAGATTCACGCACGTTAGCTTATAACTCAGCGCTAGATTTAACTAACTAGGCCTATAGTGTGTTCGGGCACCAGGAAGTTTCACGTTACTTAACAACGATTATACTGGAGTTAATTTAAGCTAAAAATTACAGATTAATAGCTAGGGTTCATTTATTTCACACCGATTATTAGTAACATTTAAAAATTAATATTAATAATAAAAGTTGAGTTGGAGTGACTAATTTATCTCTATACACTCCGCATACGTGAACCTATCACACGACTGATCGAGAAGAGAGCTAGAGAGCGAATGTTTCTCCAATGGCCACCGTGAGGTCTCCTTGGCACCCTCGCCATGATCCAAGTGAGTGTTCGGTGTCCTTGGGCGATTTCCCTGGTTAGAAAGAAATCGGCCAAGGTCGTTTTCAATGCCTTAAAAAGGTGTACCTCGGATCTGGAAGTAAGAATTGTCCTAATCGCAACTGCTAGTCAGGATCGTAAATCCTTTTAACACTATGTTTTTGAACGTGAGAAGTAGTGCGTCTATCGCTGAGACTCAGGTTTTCTTTAAAAGGTTAGCATTAAATATATGGTGTGCTTCACATTCTCATGTTAGACTGGCTTGACGATGACGGAGAGATCAGGAATTTAATTCTGGTGTACTATACTGAGGGTGGCTTATTCTAAATGGTGCCCAACTCCCCTTCCACACCAATGTGTGTATATTACCTCTAAAATGCTTCTTTCCTCATGCCTACCCCATTAGAATCATTACAGTATATGTTTATAAACTGAACAGGCAGTAGAACGTAGTGATAGTAAAATAATTGCTATAGTAAATAATTAATGTAATACATACGAATCTGAATAAGATATAGCATATAGTCTAACAAGAATTTTAATGTCCATGAATAATTTATTAAACAAAATCTTATAGGGAAACAAAATAAACTTTGAACCAAAAAATTGAAGTTGAAACATGGATACACATTTTGTTCAGTGTTTTAATTCGAGTAACATTTTAAATTGTTTAGTCAAGTTTTAACCTGCATATTTTAATTAAAATATTGTTTCTTTTTTTCATTTTAACAAGACACCTTGTAATGCAACAAGCTGTAATAACTTTGCAGAAAAACTCTCATCTTTTCTATAACCAATGATGAAAATGGTTCTATTAAAAATAAACCTCTACCTTCCATAGCTGAATTTACACAAGGATATTAGACATACCAAATAAAAGTTCCAACGGTGTGTTTGCTATGTGTATCATTTTGATTGAAATCAGTTTATTAGTTTAAAGTGAGTAGTGAGGAAAGTAAGAAACATAACGGCTTAATTCATTTATTTATTTATATCTCAAACTTTATATTTTGGTTTAAATAGGCAAATGCAAATGCAATAGACTTATAATTATTTTTTATATATAGGCCTATTGTTAAAGCTAAGACTCGAGATCTTCAAATCTCGACATGGGAAAAGCAGCCCTGACAGATCGCGACCCAGACTATAGTGCTAGGGTGGTGGGAATTGGAATGTTGTTTCGATGCGGGTGGTTTATATTAAACCCGGGCCTGCCCCTTGTCACCACCAGCTATGCAACACACGCTTCGAGTTATAACCTTAGCCACAACATGCCATGTACGTTATAGTTCGGTATTTCTCCGAAACTGTAGATCGCAGGTCCTCAGTGGAACGCGAAGAATTCCATGGGGCATTCGACAGAACACGTTTTATTATTATTATCCATTCAAATGATATTTGTTGATGATAAACAAATTAACTCAGATTTTTATATGATGTATGATTAACTTTAATAAGCTTTACTTTTCTTGTGTCACGGCCTCGCTTAGTTTGCCGCAGAGTTTGAAACAAATGTTTGTACTTTACGATATAGTAGACGTGTGGTTGTTCTTGTTTATTATAATGGGGTATGATGGTTAGGACATGGCCCCTAAGGAGTTACGTGACTAGTGAGAGTTTGAGAAAAGCGTGTAGGACATTTGGTGCAATATTAAACTATCCTCTTTGAAACACACGGGCCGTTTGGAGTAGTTGTGGAAACTCCTGTGAGCCCTACCTTGTGTGTTTGTTTACTTCAAACTCACGTTTCTACAGCCAGTGTCTGCTTAATCACCTGGAAGTTACTTTAAGTTAGGTCAGGTTAGGTTAGATTATGTTAAGTTAGGTCTGCATTAATGAAAGGAGGAGTTATGTTTATCCTTAGTCCACACGTCCTATCTCGGTTGGTCCAAAATACTGCTTCAAACGTCCTGTATAGGTTGTTCCAAACAAGTATCCGTTCAGGGTTAGTATGCCAAACGTCCTACGATCTGAGAAACCCAACCCTAGTTTATCTCGTCTCAGAACCAGCACAACTAGAGAGGAACATTTTCCGGTCAAGTTGTTATATAATTGAGCTCTAAGAGGAAAAGTATGTAATCGTAAAGGCTTTGATTATAATCTTGACATATTAACATACCGGGAAACACAGACGTTATTTATACTTTTTCATTCAAACATTAAACGCTGTAGTCAAGTTTGAATGCGTGAAGGGAAATGGAAGCGCTGAAATTGTTTTATTTTAACTCATTCTATAATATTTCTGGAAATAGCTTTCTTGGGATAAATTAAACTGGGTTCCCACTTGAAAACTCTGATATAGCTATCGTGTGTATTCGTCCCATTCTAATAGTTTGAACATTTTTACATTGTTAGAGTAAAAGTTCATACTAACCTAAATTGGTATTTGAGCGATCGAGAGGGCTGGGTTCAAATCTCAGCTGGGTGTAGTGAGGGTTATTTTTCCAAAATGATTTCATACCTTCCCTTCACGCAAATGTATATTTCCTCTGAATTCCATCTACCTCATCAATGAAAATATTCGGATAGCCCTGACGGGTAGTAAAATAGGGACCAAAAATCAACCTCCCTTCATACCCCCTCCCCCCTTGACCCCCAATCACGCACACTTAATATACCCCACGAGAATTTTCAAGAACTTGCAGTCAGTATAATTCCATAGTGTCACAGTGAGATTCTGATGAGAGAAACTTTTAAAAAATACAAATATAATTGTTTAAGTCAATAATGTTCAAAAATAGAATAGTACTACATAATCGCCTAAACTTTCTCATATTGTGTATTTTTTGCTTGGAAGAAAATTTTCTGAAATATTTTTTTAATTTAACTACCCTCAAGTAAATTTTCCTCATAATTTTGTTTTTACTACCCGTTCGGGTTATAGGCCCTCATAAAAAAATAAGACCATTTTGTTAATCACAATAAACACTTTTTATATATAAATTTTAAACAAAATTGTTCTAATATTTTTTAAATAGGTTATTTGTAGCTATACAAACTAAATATGTATTCTTATTTATCATTAAAATAAAACTACTCCAAGATACCCATTTTGAACTCAATTTTCAAAGTCAATTTAGAAATTTTCTGATTTTTTATAATCTGTAGTAAACAACCACCCGTAAATTAATTTGTATTAAATAAGCCTGCGTAATTAATGATTATGTAAAATAGTCCCCCCCCGATACACATTTTGAACAGAACCAACAGCATTATAAAAAAATCAGTGGTCAGTTAACTAATATATATTCTATTTGCAAAAACAAATATATATCTTATATACTATTATATATGTTGTCAACATCCCTTTTTCTCAACTAATACAAAGCCTACAGCGATGAATTAGGTATCAGTGGATAAGATTTTTTTACCAACTGTTGACATAGCATACTCAGTTTACGTTAAAACACATTGTTGAGTTAAAATTAAAATTAAAAGAAAAATCTAACAATATTTGTGTATCAATGACCGAAAATAACAAACAAATAATTCAGGATGATTGCATTCTGACATTAAATATTATATACAAAGAGGTATTGTAGATACGTTCACATTAATCAACTATTTGATATTTTGTGTATGCATGTCACTGAGTATTTAATTTCAACATCCCAACCAAAGTCTATATATTTTTGGGGGTGGGGTGGGGGGTCGGGGAGGATGAATGTGTGAAAGTTTAGCAAGGGCTTACTGGTAGTTATTTATAACTATATATCACTAGAGTCAGTTTTCAAAATATTCAAATAAAAAAAAAATTAGTAAACACGTCTTGAGTGATTTTACCCCCAAAAATAATAATACACTTTATCTGTTATGTCAAAAAATCCCCAGATACACATTTTAAACAAAATCGAAAGAATATCTTTTTCTAAATTTGAAAATAAAAATAAATCACTCATTAGTAAGCTTCCCTTAATTTTAGCATTAGGGTAAAAATAAAAATAAATTATGAGGTATTGCCCTATAACATTTAAACTCAAATATGAAGAAAACTAATCCATCCAACCGTTTCAGATCTGTAGCCAGGAAAAAAGACAGACATTGGACAGACACAGTTACACTTTTTTTTTTAATCTTTTGGTGCGAATGCTCATAATGTGCAAAGATTCATCATAATAATCTAAGAGATCCAAATTTTCACAGTTACAATACTTTCTGTTGATATGAGAAAGTAAAAAATAATAACATATTTTTACTATTTTATTGAAATTGATAATATTCATCAAATGTGATAGTTTTAGATCCTACAACTTGACAGGTGATAAAATTACAATGGTTTTAATAACTTTTGCGACTGTCAAAATGGCTATTTATAATTGGACTATTGCTGCATTCTGAGATTCATATTTATGATTGTTGAGCTAAGTTATTAATGAATATTTTATTTGTTTCTAAAAACAGTGGTTCAACTTAATACCTACTTACTCTATTGCATTATAATCTTAAAAGTTCACCGTCGCACGTAAAAAAGTACGCTGCCTATCCTTATCTTGAGTTGGTTCTATTCAATCCCCCTCATTACACCCTATCTCTATCTTGAGCTAGTTATATCCAGTCCACCTCATTACACCCTACCCCTATCTTGAGCTAGTTATATCCAGTCCACCTCATTACACCCTACCCCTATCTTGAGCTAGTTATATCCAGTCCACCTCATTACACCCTACCTCTATCTTGAGCTAGTTATATCCAGTCCACCTCATTACACCCTACGCCTATCTTGAGCTAGTTATATCCAGTCCACCTCATTACACCCTACCCCTATCTTGAGCTAGTTATATCCAGTCCACCTCATTACATACTATCTTTATCTTGAGCTAGTTATACCCAATCCCTCTAATTACACCCTACCCCTATCTTGAGCTAGTTATATCCAGTCCACCTCATTACACCCTACGCCTATCTTGAGCTAGTTATATCCAGTCCACCTCATTACACCCTACCCCTATCTTGAGCTAGTTATATCCAGCCCACCTCATTACATACTATCTTTATCTTGAGCTAGTCATACCCAATCCCTCTAATTACACCCTACCCCTATCTTGAGCTAGTTATATCCAGTCCACCTCATTACATACTATCTCTATCTTGAGCTAATTATATCCAGTCCCCCTTATTCCACCTTATCTCTATTTTGAGCTAGTTATACCCAATCCCTCTAATTACACCCTTCCCCTATATTGAGCTAGTTCTATCCAGTCCACCTCATTACACTTGTCGCAATCCGGTATTCTGAACACAAACCTGAGATTTGTGATTTAAACATTTTATATTTTGAACATATTTTATACATGTTATTCTCATATTATTTTATTTAGAAATTACAGAACTCATGTTTGATTTAATAGTCGAAAAAGTATTTGTTTGAAAGTTGTATTCACTTCAGTTCGAATAGGTATTCACATTATATATAATAAATAAATTACCATATTGGCACACGCGTTTCTTCAAAAGTCTTACACCTGATTTCATTGCTGAGGGAACTGTATGCTTACTATTGAGCAACAGCGTTGTCATTCGTTCTTTGAGTCTACACCTAAATTCGTAAAGACGGAACTTGTTCAGGAACTCAAGCAACAACGCATATTGTTTGTATATTAATTATGAGGAAAAAAGCTTTATACGTTAAATAGTTTAAATATAATTACGTGGGGAATAGAGAAACATTAATACACTACAATCTTGAAAAAAAATACTATTTTGGAAATAGTTAATGTTTCTAGAAAAGGCTGAACAACAATAGGAAATGTGTTGACCTGTCGATTGAACCCCTTAACCTCCCCATGCCACATTGTTTACAATTAGGGATTTCCATGTAAACCCTCCCCCCTCACTTCCCAACAAACGAAAGCTTGATGGTTTGGCAACCGGTAATAGAGAGAGAGTAGTTCCCTCAGCTATGAAATTAGGTGTAGCCCGAATCGACAGTCAACAACTCTGTACCAGAAGAGAAAAAATGACACCAATTATCTGGCTTTAATTTCAATTTTTCGCCGAGAGCTGCTGAGCTCTTGCGAACACAAACAAAACTACTTTTAGACAAATAAAATAAAAACACAATATGTTGCTCTCTATCTCTCGCACCTACACTGCGAAGTTTGACCTTGAATTATTGCGAGGGCTGGAAACAAACAAACTGAATATTCTTGACCCGTTGCCTGCTGCCCGTATACGGAAGTAAAACAACAACAGTACAGTCAAAGACTAATAAAATCGACAAAACCTAAATTTTAATACTCCAGAAAGAAATGCAATAAAACAGGATCATTACACACCCTATTCTTATCTTGAGAGAGTTATATCGAGTACCCCTCTTTACACGCTCTCTCTTTTAGGTCCATTCTAATGTTATTCTCTCATTTGAGTAATATAAGATTAAATATAGAAAATAAGTAATCAAATAGTTACAAATTTTATTGAAAACCATTTTCCAATATTGGATGAAATGTTTTAAAATTGTTTTGGCATAAATATTACTTTTATAACAAAATTGATATTTAAATCAATACAAATAGTTAAATTTACAAATAAGTGAATTATTTATTTTCTTAATGTGAATATAATACGCATTAAGTCATGCAGCTAGTATCCATTCACTCGCTTCGGTGGTTGAATGGTTCTAGAGCATAGTTGGGCAACATATCACAGGTGTGGTGAATGAGAAGTGAAACTCGCCACAATGTTTAAAACAAGTTTATTCTAAAAGTGTACACTTTGACTACTCAGTTCAACTGTCCCAGACGTAGATTATGAAAATTGTTCGAATTGAAAATGTAAAGCGAGATTTGATAATATCTTTGTCTGACAAGTTTCTTAAACATCTGCTGAATTTCTGAAATGTGTGTGTGTGCGTGCGTGTGCGTGTGGGATGGAAAGTTAGGGAGGGGTCTGTTTGCGTGGTAAGCTACATGGTCAATAACTTGTGAGTAAATATACGTCTGAATATCTTAAATTATTTCTAAATTGTCATTTTTATAATTTCCCGCTATCGATCTGATATTTTGACTGTTTCCCCTTCAATTAGCGTACCTTAGTAAAAATGTAATTCCCGTCCATCCCTAGTTTCGTCAGAAACTGGAAGCTGATATTAAACCGAGTGTTGTGAAAGGGAGTGGAGGGGGGTTTTGGATGGCAGTGCTACGTCAATGACACACTCAGAAGGTGGAATACTTCCTATGATATGCA
This sequence comes from Timema shepardi, assembly GCA_902151425.1. Classification (NCBI taxonomy): domain Eukaryota; kingdom Metazoa; phylum Arthropoda; class Insecta; order Phasmatodea; family Timematidae; genus Timema; species Timema shepardi. Next base: position 23,725 of record CABFVX010007535.1, read on the forward strand.
GGAAATACCACGCTACAACCAGCACACACCGCAAGGAAAATGTTTATTTTACTTTGAGAGCTGGCAAACTCAAATTAATCACTTGTGATTGGCGATCAGATCCAAGGGGTCACTATCGCAATAGACTGGGTAGGGTGTACTGAGGGTGGTTTTTTAACACTACATCAATACAAACGCAGGTGCGTTTACTCTAAGCTAAGACTTACATATCCCTAATACATACGCTTAGCTAATAGACATGTGTATAATCCTAAAGGGTAGTAGAGTGTAATTATTGTAGAGAAGTAGGCTATAATATAACTTATACTACATTTACCTTGAAAGGTAGCAGTCATTCCTTGACAGATTACACTATGGTCCTATCTTAAAAGCTACGTCATAGTGAAAACGTGAAAATAAGTTAGAACTACCTTTCAGGATAAATGGAATGTACTTGACCAGATTATTTAAATTACAACCGAATACCAGTGTAAAGCAACTCAACTCAACTCAACTCAAAGTAGCTTGGAAGGGGGTGAGGGATCAAGTGGAGTCTTGTCAGACATAATACAAGTGGTTCCGAGTTCACTATACTCAAGAGGTATCAGGTGCTGGTGCACCAAGTATGCTCCCTTTGCTGACAAGTCACCCCCCTATGGAGGGTTGGAGGTGATAAGGGCAAAGAGTACCCTAAAACTGACGCCTCACGGGTCTTGATAGCCAGCCCCCCCTCTAAAACTAATCCGCCCAGCCCTCGTAAATCTTAGGGACTTTGCCCTTCACGACACTCAACCAAATTTTTACTATTTTACGAGCATGGGGGAGAATTGAAGTGTGTGGTAAAAGGGGGGGGGTTGACCACGCATATGGAAATACATCACGCCTAGAAACAGATAAATTTCCCGGCTGGGCAAGAGAAACAGCCGTAACTACAATTCCTGTCGTGTGCAGTCTCGTGGAAAAGTTTCTTCCAGTTTGCAGTTTTGATAAATATTTAATATTTAAAGTGATTTAATTTGGTGGGTTTAACGTGAACTTTCTGGATACACACGACTTACACACCTAACTTAATTCTAAAACAGATACAAAAACCAGTCTCACAACCATTAATTCGTCATTGTGAAGGAAACAGCACCAATTTCATCCATCATACATTTTTCATCCCCACCAAGAATCAAACCCAGGACCCTTAGGTCAGGAGGCCGACGCCCACCAAATGAGTCAAGGTTTCGGACCTCGCCGTTAAGTGGGCGTAAAAACTATTTCATATCCTATTTTAGCGAGACGAATAATTATATTTTATACCGGAGTTTTAGTTGAAAGTTATGTGCTGCTTTTATGTTTAGAAAGTGCACGTTAAACTCCCCAATAAAAATACCACTTATATTGAAAGTAGTAATAAAATAGTAAAGAGAAAAAAGATCGGCATTAGCTTTTCTCTACCAAACGTAATAATTTCAAAAACAGGTTCATAAACTGTGCCCTATATAATATACTTGACTAGAGTAACTTGGGAGTTGCGGTGGTTTATATTTCAGTCCGAACACACCTCACTTGACAACGGGACTATTGTAGCAAATATTTTATGATTTCTTGTTTATTTTAAAAAAAACTGTCATAAAACTGAAATCAATATTGACTCTATTTTTTATGGATGTCAGACTAGGTTTTAAGAAAGAGGGTCGTATAGCGGCTGTGTGGGACATTGGAGGGAAAAGGGCAGGGAGAAACTAGTTGGATATGAAGTCACGTGCTTCAAACAAAACTTGAGCCTTGATAAGAAAAAACAAGAAAAGCATAAAATGTAATTGGTTTGATTACTAGGAAATATACACACCTTTCCTAAAGTCCAATTTAGATATGAGGAAGCTTTTTTGGCAGCTATAAAAGATACAAAAACATTTGTTTTATGTATATGATATAAGAAAAAGCACCTGATCTTCAACAGTCACTTTTCATTGATAGATAATAAATACCAAAGAAATAATACTTGTAACAATGTATGATAATATTAATCTTGACAGCAAAAAATAAAGTTAGTGGTTTTTAATAAAAATCTTCCTATAAAAATCCCACTCTATACTTGTTTTTTCCAACATATAGTAATGTATTGTGACACATGTTTTTCGAAGCATCAAATTAAATTCCTCTTATCTGTGGACAGCACAGAAGTAATGATTTCATCACGGTGAAAAGAGGAGGGATAGTTTGCATTTGAAGGATGGTATGGTACACAGAGCATGTAGTTCATTGTCTTGCACGGTCTGGGGAATACAGCCCCGCCGTCTGTCCAACTCTCCTCAATTTATCTATTTCTCTCCTCCATCCTCTCTCTTTCACAAACACATTGTCCTGGAAGCACAAATTACATTATTCACGTAAATAAGAACTACCAAGCGTTTACATGTTTTTTGTTTTCGTTATTAAAGCTATCAGTGACAAGCTATATAGCTAAGAGGAACAGGCAGAGGAAAGTGAAATTTAAGAAACTACAATAATGTTCGTCTGGTGACACGATAGTAAACGACATTTGATTCTGGGGATTGAAGAGGAGGGTTGGAGGGGGTGGCACCAGGGCTCCCGGCAGGGGATAAAACGCAGCCCTCTATAACACGGTTTATCTTTGACTGTATTTTATTAATTTAAACAGATCATTTGGATATATGAATAAGATTTTAAAAGTGTTTTAATCGTGTATAAAGAAGGTTTAAATAGAGCGTCAATAAGGAAAAAAACAATGAGAAATGCTCAAGAATAATAAATAATAAATTAATTGCTTTACTTTGGTATTTTAATTTACATATTTAATAAATATATATATATATATATATATAAATTAAAATACCAAAAAAAATATGTTTCTTCTCCTACTGTTGTCAAAAAGTGACCTGCGGCTCAACTTCTGAAAGCCATACTCAAGTAGGGGGTGAGGGGCGGGGGGGTATCTGGACACGGAAAGGGAGGGGTACCATGAAACGACAAGTGGGCACCCCCGCCTAGAGTGGGCGTGCTCCTCTGACATGACCCACCCCAAATCCACACATGTGCCGGCCACATTGCAAGCTCGACTTGTCAACTAACTGCACTGTTAACTAGTCCCAGTTTTATTTTAGAATGAGCCTGACAGATAGAAAAAGTTACCAGCCCTCATCTCTCGTATTTAAATATTCATATTCAAGTCATGTGATCTGCAGCTGTTATGTTGATATATACTATCAATACTTATAGAACAACACTAATAATAAAGTAAGAAAAGGTCAAATGTTATCAATGTTGAACGCAAAACCATATGTTTGAATTTTCTAAAAGTTGCTCCAATTGTTCATTCGTAAGAAAATCAAAGCAATAAATACCCTCGTGTGGAAAAAACAACTTTTAGCGACCTCTTCCAGACAGCTTCTTTATTTATTTTAAAGCCATTTAAAAAACCTACATCTGTTGTTTAATATTTAGCATTTTTTATATCTACTTGAAAATGTCAGAGATCTGAGAACTAGCAACAACAACAACATAGCATTAACATGTTATTGATCTAGAGAGCGTCCCACAATATGTTTACTGTTATGTCAACAAATATTTCAAACTAATTTATTAAATATTTACGTCAAAAGCCTTACAATTTCAACAAGCGCTTTACAGTTGTAATCAGAACAATGATAATACGCTAGTAGGTCTCCAACCAACTATGCCAAACATTTAAGTCATGATGCGACTCTTTCGCTACACTATTTTGTTTTTAAAAAATGGGGGGGAGGGGGATGGACCCCATATCTGTAATATTTTCTGAACCTATGCAATTAGCCGTAGTGTGCGCCAGGCCTTAGAATAAACTGAATTTTTCAAAGTGCGATTTACAAATCTACGTATAATCTATATTAATCGACAAGCCTTTAACTACAATGGAAGTTAATAATAAAAACAAAACATACAAGACAAGACAAAAACCTGTCAACCGTAGCGCGATGAACGTTGTCCTATGACTCCTTTTGGCACTCTCTCCCACAAACATATTCTCAAATGAAATTTGATATTAAGGTTATAAAACACATGCTCCATAAACATCAGCTAATTAAAGTGTCGGTATCGGCGAAGTGTTTGAAAACGGACAGTATCCGCCACAGGCAACGAACTAACCATTCCCACTCAAAACTGGGTAACAGCTAGCACAAAAACCTCCCAGTTTGGCTTAGAGCAAGGGTGGCGAAATACCAGAAACATTTTCTATAATTCTCTCAATTCCTCCATAATCTTCTATTATAAGCTGTCAGAGCTATACTTATTTACACTCAAGGTCAAGTTAAGAGCGGGTACAGTTTATATATATAAAAAAAGGTAGAGTGGAAAACCATACTGAAAAAGCATGTCAAGTTTGATTCTGCGTGGTCCGTGGACCTTTTCATGGAACCAAAATAAGTTAGAATGTGGCTCAATTCGTCTTTTTTATAAACGCTGTAGGAATACAACATTTGAGCTTATGAAATTAGGAATTTGGTCATTATTCAGTGAAATCTAGCGCGTGAGGTTGCTGTACCAAAATTTTCTCATTACTCACCAAAGATCAATTTCCAAAGATTATTAAATTTGCGCACCAAATATGAGCAATATTTGCCAGCACACAAACGTGTTTTCGCGCATGGAAAGGAACAAACATCCTAGCAATCACATTTACTGATACTTGTCATCTATTTTTAGTAAAACGTGACTTCAACGAGAAATCAAAAGCCACTCACACATTTTGATTCAAATATACAGTTTCAAATTTTCTGTAAAAAAATATAGGACAAGTCTTAGCATTTTAAGTAATCTTAATTCTCTTTTTGTTATAGTAAGGGTTTTAAAATTGAGATTTTTCCATTTAAGATGGTTGATAACATTGAACCTTTTCAAATGCGGCCCCCTCATTATTTTCAATGTTCAATGTGGACAAACGAGTTTGAAACGCATACAATTTAGTTTATTACACCAATTGCCATTGGACAAATCTCATAGAAGATGCAACATATATTTGCGCTCAACATTGACCATATTTATAAAATAAATTGTACGGAATTCCGCATGAACTTTCTCGCTCTATTGTTTAAAAATGGAGATATTTACTCAAAGCTCGTAATATAAGTAAAACGAAATAATATACACTCGCAGACCCAAGCACAAATTGCACTATACTTACATAAAACAATTTTTGGCACCCCGTTTTAAATTTTATAATTTTATTTTTAAAGAATAAATATCCTCATTTGTATGGTTGGGCCAATAAAAAAAATCGATAGTTGGTCAACACTTCGTATTAAAATATCGACTTCCAGTTAAAATTTTCGACATTTTATAGGTGTTTCGCCTCTTCAGGTCATCGCATTGTTATTAAATTCTTCATTTATAAATTAAGACCAACTAGAAATATAAATTTTAACTAATGAGTCTAAAATGGAGGTATATCATTGTTGTACAAACATTTATCCTAAGAGGCTTAAGGAAAAATAACAAAAGCTTTTTGAGAAACTTACTTATATTTAATTACTTTATGGCATTGGAAAATTATTGCGTTAAAACTTAAGTAGTATCTCTGTACAACTTAAGCTCACAAAATTGTATTAATATATTTGCCAATATCTCAGAAACTGTTGGTTTTATAAAAATATATTCCATATAAAGTTTTATTATTTTTAATAGTACTACAATTTTTCTATGGTAAGCTATTTATTATCTCAAATAGTTGTGGAGATACGGAAATTTCAGCTTCTGTAAAGTATTCTAAAAGTAATTTTCATGGGAAAATGAAAATAGTCAATCTATTTATAATCCTAATCAACACCTAGACACATATTTTAATCAAAATCGTTAGATCCAATTTTGAGAAAATTTATTTTTTCTTATTATTAAACTACTCTTAATTTTAAGTTTAAAAAGATACACGGACAGACGGCATTGCAAAGAACACTTCTTAGGGGTCTGGGGGTCATGAGACGTCGACATCCATCAACATTTCATATTAGATTCTTTTTACAGTCACGATACTTCTTTAGTGTTCGAAAAGTTAATATATATACACTTGCATATAGCGTGAAAGTTTGGTTGTATAAAAATATGTTTTGACTAAAATATTTGTATTATAAAGAGATCTACATATTTGTAATGATAAAAAATTATAATTTATGCATCAGACCAGAGACCTTAAAGTCATTTTGCCGAAATATTGAGATTAGCCATTTTGTTTGTAATATTTAGAAATGTTTAGAAATGAAATATAAGCAAAATTGTTATATCCGATTTGGAGAAAATCGATTTTTTCTCTTTGTGCCTTTCAGCAAACTACCTTTAATTTTAGGATTAGATATCCAATTCCAAAAACCCCTAGGGCACAGACAAGGATATAACAGATACACAGCCTTACGGGAGTTTTGTTGCGCTCCTCGACTCAGGTAGAACTTAAAATATCCAG
>CABFVX010007536.1:0-12139 GCA_902151425.1 Timema shepardi
CAGCCAATCAGAGAGCAGGAGGCGTGGTCACGTGATCAATTTCCACCTATCCGGGCCCTGTGCTACCCAATCCCCCTAACTACTGAGGATATTTAAAATAACCCGTCAATGTAAAGCGTGTGTATTGTAATGTCCCAACTTGTGACCCCTATGTTGTTTCTAAAAACAAGGATGATACTGCAGTTTTGAATATTTTATTTATATTTAATGTTTTAAATTCGGAAAGTCCTTTTATTTTATAATATTATTTTAACCATACATTTTTTACTTTATAATATTTGAGCCCTTCAGGCAGTTTAAAAGTCTATACATCTATTTTATATTACATGTTCTTACTGGATGCGTTGGACGATGAAACAATAACGAGAGCTGATACAGCACAGAGCTTTCGTTCAAAGAGGAATACACCTTTTACTCAGTACAGAGCGGTTGCATTGTCCAGCCAACCAGAAAGCTAGGATTTAAACTACACTCATGTGATAGGTCGAGACGGTCAGGCCACATAGGTGCAATCTACGATGTCATCAGAGTTTGAAAAAGACGTGAGGAAGAAACGAACTCTCACTAATACCCGATAGGAGACGCGCCGTGACCGTCGAGGTGACAAGACGTGTGTTGTGCGTCGTCGCATATTTTAATAATAATATAGTATGTACGGTGAACAGCGCAGAAACGGGTCGGTTGTACAAGCTGAAAATGTTAATGATTATAGCAATAACATGTAAAGGAATATGTTCCAAAAATAAATCAATATAAAAGTGATCAAGGTATATTTATTGTATAAGTGATCTTAACGAGTCTTACAATTGTTGCCCAACTAAGGGGCATTACATAGTTGTTGGTGGAAGAGGAGGAATTCTTAAATTGGCGCCCAACGTGGGGCATTCGTCATATAAGTCATTCTAAGATCTCTCCAGATGACCACCCAACGAGGGGCCTATAAGAAGAATCTTTTCAGTATCAATGTATTGGATTGTGCCACGACAGCGTTATAGTTAGAAAACAACCATTGGGAGAAGGATCTAAAATATATTTTTATCTACTATAAAAAAAAGTTGATAATCATCTACAACGTGTCAATTGCGGCGTTACTCAAGCAGATTCTGCAGCTTTCTATTTTCGGCAATCGTGTAAATAAAGCTTTAGAGTTGTCTGTCTGCCCCTCTGTCTCTTTGTCTGTTTGTACTTGGGAATACATTCTAAACGGTCCAATAGATTTACTTCAAATTTGATGATTAGATGTTACATGGTCATAGCTCGAGGAGAGATCGTGATTTAGGGATTAGATCTATTACTTGGGGTAATTCACATATTACTGATTTTTTGTTAGAACCACGTCTTACTAACCGTTCAGGTTATACCCCTATATAATAATTACACTTATTTGTTAGGGGTTAGGAAGGTTGAATTTTGAGGAAGTGTACCCAAGTTTGCGTGAAAGGGGATGGAAAACATCTTAAGAAAAACCACCCCAGTAAATCCGACCGGGATTCAAACCTAGATATCCCGGTCTTAAGCAGTCTAGTATATTGTGATGTAGTGCCTTAGACCATTCGGCCACTAAAGCGGGTTACTGATGTTTGAAAACTAGAAATTTCCAAAATTTGGCTTTAAATATTTGTTCAAAATGGATATCTCTGTATTATTTTGCACTATAAATAATATTGTACTAATATTTTTGGTGAAAAACTGATTAAAGGATAGTTTAGTGATGAGTGATTAGTTATTGCATGACAAAGTCTACCATGAGCTGTGACAATCTTACCTTGACTAGCTGCACTATGGCCTTACCTTATAAGCTACATCATAGTGAAACCAAGCAAGGTAAGCTTGGAACCTTAATATCGTTTATAAGTGCTCCGTGTTTTAATGACCCCCCGGCTGTCTGCACATTTATACTAATAGGTTAAGGACGAGTAAGGTATATTTATAGAAAATATACCCACATTTGCGTTAAGGTGGAGCTGGAAACCATTTAAAGAAACAATAACTCAAGTTCTATCGATTTATATTCGAAATATTGACCTCACAATCATCACCCAGTTATAAAAGATGAGATTGAAGCTCTTTTCTGCAATATATAAAATTATCTCAAACAATCGGGTAAAGTGATATACAGACACTTGTTTATTTCATGCTTCAAGTTCGTCTAGCCTCTCCATCTCCTGCACTTTATCCTCCCAGGTTTGTATTTTTGAATAATATCCGACCTCCAGCTTCATGTTTGTCTTGCCAGTCCATCTCCAGCACTATATCTTCCAAGGTTTGGATTTTGGAACAAAATCAGAGCTCCAACCCCAGCCCCATTTAGGTGTTATTAGCAGGATCGTGTATTGTCAGGTTATATGTATAGGCCTATACATATATATGTATCGCTTATCCCCCTCCCACATTCCCAAAGTTCAGGGTTTCTCTTCACACACCCCTCCACTCCCCGCCTCTCCAATATAGATTGAACTAGTCCAGTTTAGGTAGTAACTACCTTCCCCCTCTCACTCTTCACCCCCTTGAAATTTTCCAAATGAGCGCGCCAGGGGGTTGAATGAGGGTTGGTCCGTGAGGGGAGGTGATGATGTGCGTGGATGCGTGTGTGTGTCTATTTCCCCCAGGTGGACTCCTTGTTGCTAATATCCCACGATGGGGAGGGACCTCTTCCATTGATTCTCTAGCGAAGAACTTGATTAGACTGTGTCGCTCCTCCCACGGGATAAAGAACAGGATTATAAAACGGCGATACTTTCACTCCCTCTCAACACCTCGGAGAGAAGGTATTGTGGGATCGTCAAAAAAGCTCAAACTCGAGATTTTGGTAAATGTCGACGTTCAATGACCCCTTGAAATGGAAAAAGTTGTTTTCGCAATGCCGTCTGTCTGTCTGTCTGTCTGTACCTCGGGATAGAGACGAAACTATTTGACCGATTGCGGTAAAACTTGATATTTATGGTTTTCATAAGGTCTTCCTGAAGAAGTTTTTGGAATTAAATATCTAACCCTGAAATAAGTATTGCTCTTTTTTTTTTAATCTATAGAATATATTGCATTAATTTATTTAACACTCCTTCATTTTTTACAAATTATGGACTCACCCCTATTGAACAAATCATTGACTCACCTCCATTTGTACAACACGTAGACTCACCCCTATTTAAACAAACCATAGACTCACCTCCATATTGAACAACACGTAGACTCACCCCTATTTAAACAAACCATAGACTCACCTCTATGTTTACAAATAATTTTAAATAGAAAGAAGGATATGAACTGGTGATCACGTCAACAAATAAATCATTCTCATCGTGTTTAATTTTCTTGTAACGTAGATATGTTTTTTCTCCTCTCATTCTTCCCTCGTATAAAAAAAATTTAGGTATAAAATTTTATTTATTTGTTTATTCTTACTTTAATTACTTTGTATGTATCTTAGGATGATTCCATTGCATGTGTGTAATGATTAAATGTACATATGTGTGTCTAATTGTGGATGTACAACACCCACTTGTACCTCTCGCCATTCTTTGCGTGGCTCGTTATTTAGCGAGCAATGCATAGATGGATGGATATATATATATAACTCATGAACACACACACATATGTCTGAACTGTTTTATCAGCTAGGCCATTGTGTTACCCAGCTGAACAATATACATTTCTGCAGCCCTTAACCGCTAATATGACAAATAGGAGCCCATCTAGGAAATTCGTTAAATACCAGTCCGGAATACCGGGCACGAAATCTCGAGCGAAGTGGTAGTTTCCTGGTGTAGATTTAACAGGCTGTGACGTCAATAAAACTGAATTATGGGAATTATTGTAAATAAATATGGAATACAGACGGAGACAAATTGACTGGTAACTATAATTTGTTAATTAAAATGGAATGTTGTTTTATTAATGACATATATAACTGTTCGACAGAGTGGTTTATGTTAAAATACCTATAATTACTTACCTTGTGCTATTAGGAACACGAAAGTTCATTGCCGCACTCACTAAAGTACGCCATATATCGCTATCATGAGCTAATTCTATCCATTCCACCTCATTACACCCTATACCTATCATGAGCTAATTTTATCCAGTCCACCTCATTACACCCTATCGCTATCATGAGCTAATTCTATCCACTACACCTCATTACACCCTATCTCTATTTTTAGTTAGTTCTATCCAGTCCACCTCATTACACCCTATTCCTATCTTGAGCTAGTTCTATCCAGTCCAACTCATTACACCCTATCCCTATCTTAAGCTGATTCTATCCAGTCAACCTCATTACACACTATCCCTATCTTGAGCTATTTCTATCCAGTCCACCTCATTACACCCTATCCCTATCTTGAGCTAGTTCTATACAGTCCACCTCATTACACCCTATTCCTATCTTGAGCTAGTTCTATCCAGTCCAACTCATTACACCCTATCCCTATCTTGAGCTAATTCTATCCAGTCAACCTCATTACACCCTATCCCTATCTTGAGCTAATTCTATCCAGTCCAGCTCATTACACCCTATCCCTATCTTGAGCTAGTTCTATCCACTACACCTCATTACACCCTATCTCTATTTTTAGTTAGTTCTATCCAGTCCACCTCATTACACCCTATCCCTATCTCGAGCTAGTTCTATCCAGTCCACCTCATTACACCCTATCCCTATCATTGAGCTAATTCTATCCAGTCAACCTCATTACACCCTATCCCTATCTTGAGCTAATTCCATCCAGTCAACCTCATTACACCCTACCCCTATCTTGAGCTAGTTCTATCCAGTCCACCTCATTACACCCTATCCTTATCTTGAGCTAGTTCTATCCAGTACACCTCATTACACCCTATCTCTATTTTTAGTTAGTTCTATCCAGTCCACCTCATTACACCCTGTCTCTTTCAGATCCATTCTAATGTTATCCTCCTATCTACGTCCAGGTCTTCCCGATGGTGCCTTCCCTTTGGTTTTTACAATCAATGCGCCCGAACACGGCTCTAGATTCTCCCATTCACGCTGCACGTTCGGCCCATCGCAATCTACGAGACTTGATTATCCTAACACTGTATTTCGAAGAGTTCAGGTCATATAGCTCATCATTATGTAACCTACTCCACACCTCAATATCTTAATATCTTATTGGACCAAATATTTAACCTAAGAACATTGTTTTCGAACACCTTAAATTTTTTTTTTGTGTTTTAGGGTAAGATACCACAATTCATATCCATAAAGAAAACCCAGTAAAATTATTGTTTTGTATATTCAGAGTTTTACATGCCTTTACAATAAACAGGCTGTGAATGAATGCATTTTACAAACGTGGAGTGTTTGTAGAGTATTTAAAAATGAACATACACTTACTATGTACAGGTGACCTGGTGGTCTAGGGGTAAGGTGTCGGACTTCTGTGCTGGGGTCCGGGGTTCAATCCTCGGTCTCGGCACAGATTTATCTGATTACCGAACCCTTCCTACACCTCTGACAAGACGTGTATTAATCACAACTTGTGAATGTGTGGAATGCCAGGCCTCCACCGTGGTTCGGATCCCACGTTAAACTGTAGGTCCTCCATTTCATCTCACAATCACCCTACCATTACACATTAGCGTAAGTGCGTATAACCCGAACGGGTAGTAAGACGTGGTGCTAATAATAATAATAATAATAATAATAATAATAATAATACTATGTACACTTCGTTCATCTTGAAAGGTAGCAGTCTTACCTATACGGACTATAATATGCCCCTATCTTATAAAACACATCATAGTGTAGCAATGAAAGGTAAGTTTTCTACCTACTGGGGTAAATCAAGTGTGCATATTGTCGTAAAGGTATATTTAAGGCCCCATTCGACACTGGTTGTACCATTAGATGGGTTGGCTAACACTGAGTGATAGTCTACATTAACAATAAAAGTAACTTACTAAGGTTAAGGTAGCCTTGGGTATGAAAATGACTTTTCCAATCATTTTAAAATAGTTTTTTGCAGCACCGAGTTTTACTACCCATTCGGGTTATACGCTCAAGTACTAATTAAACTAATGTATTAGGAATTGGGAAGGTTGAATTTAGAGGAAGTGAGCCCGCGTTCGCGTGGAGGGAGAGTGGAAATTAATTTAGGAAAAACCACCCCCAGTTCACCCGAACGAGATTCGAAACTCGATCTCCCCATCCTCGGTGGTCTAGCTCAACACGACTAGCGCGTTAGATAACTACGCCACCGAAGCGGGTTTTAAAATAGTTAATGTGTGTCCATTTTGGTTCCCTTTACAATCTTTCAAAGTTTGTAAAACAAAATCATGTACACTCTGTATATAATTTGCGTTTATTAGAGAATGTATTGACGCTATTAAGAGAGAACTCCCGATGTCATTAAACAAGTCTTTAATAATAAAAAAGTCTGAAGATGTAGATTTACACAAAAATCACTAAATGTAAGGACTTACTCAAGCTGGTTTTTATTACAAACTCTTTGATTTGGACAAAGGAGAAAGTTGACTTATTAAGTTGTTTTTTGTCTTGGTACTTCTCGTCTCTTATACAATATTGAGCTTAAGTAATATTTAAACATTTTTTTAAATAGAAAAAAAAATCTCTCCAACACGAACTTAGGGAAATAATTACTCAACAAATAGAGAAGTAACATAAAAGAGAAGGTAAATGGTCATTGTATTACTCATACTCAAGCTTCTGTTGCCGTTTTAAAGAAAACTGAACCTAAATTCAACTCTGTAACTATTTTATTTGTGTATTTAGCGTTTAACTATCGCGCTCCCCGTCATAATATCCATATACTAATTGGGTAGGTATGAGGAAGGTAGATTTAGATTAAGTGTACACGCGTTTGTATGGAGAGGGCCATTTAATAGGAAGACAATAAAATGAGTACGTCGGTCCGGGGTTTAGTTCTGTGACCTTACCGAAAACTACATATCGGAAGATCTTTCTTTAGACGAAGAGCACCAGTACCGGTTGACGTGTCAAAAAACCTATTTAGCTTACCGCAGCAGATTGGTATAATATAAATCTCATTAAGATGGCAGAGGAGGGAACGCTAGCTAAGGTAGGGTGACCTGGTGGTCTAGGGGTAAGGTGTCAGACTTCTATGCTGGCGGCCGGGGTTCAATCCTCGGTCCCGGCACAGATATATCTGAATCTCACAATCACCCTACCATTACACATTAGCGTAAGTGCTTATAACCCGAACGGGTAGTAAGACGCGGTGCTAATAATAATAATAGCTAAGGTAAATATTATTGCAGTTTATATTTAAAAAAACTCTTTTGGCAAAAATAAATTAAATATGGCTTTAATCGTTCACTTTAATTTATCTACACATGCTCTTTTCAAATGTATCAAACATTCACTATCTGAACCAACTAATTAGATCAATATTTATCAAGAGACTTAAATATAGAACAGGCACAACACCCAGACCCCCAGATGTTAATTCATCATCGTCATAGGGGAACCCTCCACCCTGCCCAAGTTCATCAATAACATATTTTTCGGCCATTCCAGGAAATGAACTTGTTTGTACTCTTGGTACATTAGTCAGCCACGCTACCGGCTGAAACGAGTTGTCGGGACCACATAATATTAATAATAAACAGTTCTTGAATATTTGTCAAGGGCATCGTGGTATTTGAACACACACTTTTCGAATTAAAAGAAAAAGTTCTAGTACTCATATCATTATCAACATCATCATCAACTGGTTTCATCCTGTGGCCGGGTCAGTTTAGTAAAATGCCTCAATCTTCCTCTAACCTTCCACCATTCTTCACCTCTCACTTGCACACTTTCTGTTATCTGCTCTTCTAATCTCTTTCTTGGCCTCCCTTGCGGTCTTTTTCCTGCATACTTTTTATCCATTATTTTATTTGGCGTCTTCTCTTAAATAAAAAGTCCTGTACAGATTCTAAAATTCCCTTGAAAGTTATTCATGACCCGTAGAGATTACCATGTGTAGAAAATTAAACCAAAAAGTATCTATTGAAACAATATTTTATTTATTCTGACGAAAACACGTATTTTAGTATAAAAATATGGACTTTAATTCGCGTTCTCTTCCTTACAACTAAACGATCAAATTCACTGAACACTTGTCTCCAAAAGTGGTCGGTCACCCGCTAGAGAAACGTCCCGGTCTCTTTATACTCTATTAAATCACAGGTGGAAACACGAGGTTTGCGTTAAAACCAGGTGCATGCGTCGTAGTTCACGTCCTCTTGGCTATAAACGGTGACCGTACTACTAGAATGAGGGAGTCAGGGACAGAATGGAATATAAAACACGCCTGAAGTGCATGCCGGCTCTAAGAGGGGATAACTCAACTTCATTACTAGATTATTATTATTATTATTATTATTATTATTAGCACCGCGTCTTACTACCCGTTCGGGTTATACGCACTTACGATAATGTGTAATGGTAGGGTGATTGTGAGATGAAATGAAGGACCTACACTTTAACGTGGGATCCAAACCACGGTGGGGGGCCTGGTATTCCACTCATTCATAAACATTTCCGTACGAATTTATTTAGTTTAATTTTATTTGTTTGTTTGTGTATTTAACGTGCAATTTTTTTTATTAATAAATGGTTTACCTGCCTCGGTGGCCGCATGGGCTAGGAGAGGTGTAACTCTTGCAATAGATAGGGCTTCCGATGACAGGGATATCGGGGTTCGAATCCCAGCCGAGTGTAACGAGGATGGTTTTATCTAAATGGTTTTCTACCCTACCTCCACGCAAATGCGGGTACGCTTGCTCTAATATATATAGGATTCCTCATTCCTAAAACAATGATTATAATTAGTTCAGCGTAGTATAGTAATACTTAGCACCGCGTCTTACTACCCATCCAGGTTACACGCTAAAGTACTAATTACTCTAATTGATTATGAATATGGAAGATTGAATATAGAGGAAATGATCCCGCATTTGCGCGGAGGAAGAGTGGAAAACCATTTAGGGAAAACCACCCCAGTTCACCCGAGCGAGATCCGAACCTTGATCTCCCAGTCCTCGGTAGTCTAGCTCAATACAAAACTAGCGGGTTAGCTAACTACGGTACTAAGGCGGGTCCTTAAGCGTATCACCTGAACGAGTAATAAGACGCGATGTTAAATATAAATGTTTCTTTTACCGGTGGCCCACCAGGGTTTATGTCCGGTAGATGTTGGTTATTCGGGTGGAGGGAGGGGGTTTCGGAAGGGGAAGGTACTATTTATAGTGGCGAGTTTTGTGCATGCAGGGTTGTAGAAGGGGGTGACGGGGGATGCTATTTATCGCCGTGTTGGGGTTAGATCAAGCGAGGATTCTCTATCATACCCCTTCCTAGCCCACCTATTTTGTGTGTGTATTGTATTGTTCTGGGCAGAAACAGTTTCGGTTACTATTTAGACACACACAGGTGAAGTATTTATAAGATAATCAAAAGGAACTGCACCGATAAGAAGTGACTGAGTGGTGTTGAAGTCTGCAATATTATAACTGTGAATGTTTCACCTCGCGTCTTACTGACGATTCGGGCAAAGGAGATACACCCGCATTTGATTGGAAGGAGAGTGGGGAAACTATCCAGAAAAGAAATCCCTTGTTGCTCAAAACGACCGAGAGGTTCAAACCTTGACCTCCACGTGGTCGATCGAAGCAAGCAAGACCACGTCCGAGGACAAGGGGTTTCAGAAAAATTTAGTTTCAAGTTCTGTGAGCTTGGAGTTTGAATCCCAGTTGGATGCACCTAGAGTGGTTTCCCCCATAATACTTTTCCCTTCTTTTTCTCCTTAAAAATGCGGGTACACTTCCTCTAAAGTCCACCTTTCTCATACCCAATACATTAGCGTATTTGGTACATGATGCGTATAACCCGAACGGGTAGTAAGATGTGGTACTAAAAAAATAATTCAATTAATCAAAATGTCAAGTTAATTTTTGTATTTAATAATTTTTTTTAGGTAGAATAAAAATAGTATGACTATATAATAGATAAATATGAGATTTTAATGAGATCCGACCATTTCGGTTGTAACCCCGAGTAGAGTCCCACATTTTTGAGCTCATAGGAACATAATCTCGTATTTTTCAAGGTCACACAGTGACGTACAATACTTTCTGTGCACGAGTAAGTAGAAATCAAGGTATATTTTGGTTTTGTTGTCAAGGCAACACGGCTATTCGTCTAGTGAACTAAGCTCTTGAGAATCACATGTAAGTACTATGCTGTATCGACATGTGTCCTACATGTTAACAGAATAGATAGACAAACAAAACCTTGTGTACCTTTCTCGTTGAGGCGCCAGCGTAGTAGAGTAGAAATTCCTAAACTCTCAAAAAACAACAACGTGGGTGGTTTATTTATTGGCGGAACTGTCCGGCAGTAGGAGAACAAACGGGGAGAAGGAAAATATGATTGACAATATTTATTTATTTGATGTATTTAACGTGTACTTTCTGAACCGGCTGATTATATCCACACACGAGAATGTTTATGAGCAAGCATTATAAGGCCTACACATTTTTCCGGGAAAGGTATTTTCCCAAACTTTCCAGGTTTATTTTACATGCCACAATCCATATGCGACCGACGGCTTTACTTCATCTCCAAAGGGAGCTGTTTTACGGAACTTTGTATCGCCCCCAAAAAATGTCGATCCCAGGGATGGTTTTCAACTCTCACTCCAAGAAAATGTGAGTACACTTTCTTTAAATTGAACCTTCCTCATCCCTAGCGCAATTGTGTAATTAGTACATAAGCATATAACCTGAACAGGTAGTCAAACGTGGTGTTATCTAAGATATATATGGGTAAGGGGGAATAAGTTAGGTTAGGTTGGGTTAGGTTAGCAGTGTACAGTCCACCTACGCCTTTATTTAGGAGTTCACTATAGCTTTTGACCCACACTATATTATTCCAGTTCACTTTCAGTGACGTAATATATTTTACCTTTTACACTCAAGTGCAAATAACGGCAATCGGCGCCTAATAAAGGTTCGATTCCCAGCATGAATATAATATCTTATTATTGTACTGTCGACCCAGGAGGTGTTCGTTTTGGTATTAGGCCAGTTTGTAAGTCGTATATATTTATGTATTAAATGTTTTCAAAAAGTGAAAGTTTAAATAACTCAAATACGAATTATATTTTTATCACAAGAGAAAGGTTAGTCTAATTTTAATAATAAACTTGTGAATATTCACTTTGAGAGGAGATGAAAAAATAAATGTTTATTTATACTCCTGGAAGTAAGGACTGATTTTAGATGAAATATTTTTCTTCCAGAAGTATAATTTTAGATTCTTGATATTTCATCAAATATAATAAATGATAATCATTAATTTAAAAAAAAACTAACTAAACAGACAAATAGTGAAGTCCCGATCAAATAAAATGGTAAATTTAAAATTACAAATTTATATTGACTAGTAAAACAGAAACGACACCTATCAGATCGTTTATCTATTTCAAGGACTTAGGTTTTAAAAAAATCCAAAATATAAATAATTAACCCTTTTTTATTTGTTCACGACTACCACTATTCGACTGTTTGATTCTCTCTTCTAAATTATTATCACTACCATACGTTTGATAATATTACCAAGTCAGTAATATCTTACCCCTATTCTTCCTCCCCCCTCCCCATACCCTCTTCCCACCCTTAGTTTTCAAAAGTCACTCAGTCACAGCCGTCTCTTAATCCGCGCAAATGTTGGATGGATTTTTGTTTTTTTTGTCAAGGTATTTTATTTTAACACAAGAGCTTGAGAGCTCACTTCAGTGAGACCCTAAAGTCCAATCTTCCTATGAAGAGTTTTATCTGATATTCATAAAAGTTACTAGCTCTATTTTAACGTACTCATACGCCAAGCCATGTGATCTGCAGCTGTCACTTTTGATAGATATTATCACTACCCTTAAAACAACAATAATAATATAATAAAATTGTATCAATGTTGACCGCAAGATAATACGTTTGTATTTTCTAAAAGGCTCTCCATACGAAAATTAAACTGTACGCCAATTCCTTTTCGGAGGGGGGGATCAAGGATGTTGAAGAAGATTGAGCGAAAGGGGGTAAGGGGGTTGAAAGCACTCACTCTCTTTTTAGAAGACGTATTTAACGGCTCTAATGTTCGGGG
>CABFVX010007536.1:15392-30124 GCA_902151425.1 Timema shepardi
CCCGCATTATTATTTTCAACACACATAAATTTAAGAATCATCATAGACTCTACCATAAAATATGAGTGACTATCGACATTTTTATGAGGAATAAACTATATTTTCAAAATAAAATATATCATATGTTACTCGTTGATAATGTAGCTTTATATTGGTGAAAGAATTTTTTAAAATCGGTCCAGTAGTTTTTGAGTTTATCCATTACGAACAAAAAATCAAATGTTTCCTCTTTATAATATTAGTGTAGATACACATAATTATACATAGTATCTTCATTATATTTATATATACCTAGTCACGCAGTACCCTACGGGGTAGGCAATAAAATGTGCATATAGCTAAAAAAAAAAAACTTCGTACTTAATCCATCCTCACTAACTTCCTCCACACTGTCCTATCCTTGCATACTTCCTTCGCTTTCAACAACATACATACACACACCGAGTCACACATGCTCTTTTATTATTAAAACTCGTAATGTTTTCTTTTTCACACATTCGTCTACAACATTTAGACGTCTTACATGACTAGCCTTTACTTTAGATCCACACACTCCACCTTCATATATTTCTTCGTCACCCGATCCACGATCAGCTAACATGGTTGACTATTAAATCCGACACTTTCACGAGAAGTCCTGGTCCGGACTTGGACATAATCGCTCCAGGAGGACAGAATATAAACTCTATATATTTTGTTAAATATTTAAATATAAACAACCCTTAACGGGTTCGCCACTTTGAAAACTTAGTTAATTATGTGATTAAAATCGTTCAGTGTAGGCGTCACTAATTTCTCACTAGAAGATTTATTTTGGAAAGTAAAATGGTTTTATGGATAACTTAATGTTTCCTTTTGCCACTTGGGCGCTAGTCTCTTTGTAGAATTTAGTCTTACTAGTAGATATCCACTTTTTGATTCTTTTTCTTGCTTGGAATATTTAGTTTAAATATAAATTTTATTTAACTTATGTTTTCCAATAATGGATTAAACTTTAAAATGTCATAATGTTTCATTTATAGATCAAATTTTATAGACGTATTTTGTTTGAAGAAATTATAATAGTAAATTTTTGTTTTTGTTTATAAGTTATAACTTTAACAATTCCGACTCGTTTAGTGAGAAATTATCAGTATTTTAATCTAATCTATCTTTGTTTTTCTATTATAATGTTATATATTAACAAGCTGGAATCTTCTCGATTACTTCAAAGATAATATCCATAAAAAAAAGAGGAATGAAAGTAATATGACTTGAAGTAGGAATACGTGAAATTAGATCTAGTAGCTTTACTAGCTATCAAATAATTATATTTCCACGAAAATTGGACTTAACGTATTTCAACTCAGAAATGCTTCCACGTGCCATCTTAGGCCAAGATAATATAAATGTGAAAAAATAAAAAGAATCTTGTCTTATAGACTTCAAAACAATATTTCTTTGAATGTGAATAACAGACCGCGTCAATGGTAACAACAACAAAAGATTATAAATTCGTTGTGTTATCTTGATAGTTTTTCTAAGGTGACACAAGGTGGAAAGTGTTGGGTAAAGGGGAGGGGAGGGATGGAGGGGTACCGCTAATATGTAGCCACAGAAAGTAGAATAAATACATCGTGTTTCTCCAGACATGTAATTTATGGTATTGAATTTTTAGGGAATTATTCTTTCTGTGTCACTAATGGTCTCGACGCGTGTCTGTGTGTGTTAGTGTTGGCGCGTTGAATTATGGGATGTTCGTAGGTACAATTACATATTTTGTACAGTCAGTGACGAACAACAAATAATGCCATGTATTTGTTTCTATAATGTTTAGATTTGCATCCAACCGAATTAAGGAGTACAGGAGGAAAAGAGGGAACGTTCTAATTTTAACTTAAATAGATTCAGTGCTGCCATCTGTTTTACAATCAAAATAACTTTATAGTGAACTTTAGAATATGGTTAAAAGAGGTCTCTGCCATATTTAAATTAATTAGAAATAGTATTTTATGAGGCCCTTTATGAGGTTTGAGATATAAATTCTGTTGTCCTGAAAATTGGTTGTAATGTGTCCTTCAGCCGTTAATAAGCCTACCAGAGGCGTGACTAGGCAGTAATGGGCCCGTGGCAAGACTTTCATGGTGCCACCCCCCCCCCTCTTCCACAACCCTTAAGAAAAGAAATCCCTCTTTTAAAAATCTTATGGTTAATAATATTGTAGATTATAATAAATTACATTGAAATTTATTATTGGAATTATTTTATAAGTTTTACATGCAAAACTGTGAGATAAATTATTTATTGCCAATTTTTTTTTGTTATTTGCTTATATATATTGTTAAATATTGATCTTACAAAACAAAAATACACATTTTTTTTGTTCAGCATGAAATTATTCACAATAAAGTTACTATTAAGTAAACTTTGGTTGGATATTGAGAACTTTATGAAACAAAAACAGGGCTAAAATACAACACTTTCATTTCTTACCCAATTAATGGTCGCCCAGATTTTGGGCGTGGGCCTGTGGCATTTATCTACCTAAGCCACCTTATTGCTATGTCATTAAAGTTGAAACATTAGCTTTGTCTGTAGAACTTTTTTTTAATTGAGCTTGGGAATTCCCCTTTTCCCAGTAAGGATTCGCCAGATGGTGGATTGAAATGTTGTGTTTGTAGAACTAGGTTAGTTTGTAAGTCATGTGTTGATATATTCAGTCGTATCAGAAAGTGCACACGTTAAATATCCCAAAACAAAAAAAAAACTTCTATGGACGAAAGGTCTTGGTGCACCACTATCGTAAATTGACTGGGACTGTCGATTACGGAGAGAGATGGGTTCGAATCCCGCTAGGCTCTACTGAGGTTTTTTATTTCCTTATTTATTTTCCACTATTCCCCCATGCAAATGCGGCTAAACACCCTCTAAATTCAACCTTTCTTATTCCTTACAAATTAGCGTGATCAGTACTTAGGCGTGTAACGCGAACGGGTAGTAAGACGCATTGCTATAAATGAATAATAAATAATAATATCTTAAGTGTCGCTTCCCCCCTCCTACCCTTAGCTACATGTCAATCTGTCAGGATAGCCAATCAAATGGTGAGGATTGTCGGGTAGGAGCGTTTAAAATAGTCAAACTCGTGTTGATGGATTTATTATAGACTTAAGGACATAATGTGATGTAGATAGTAAATTAGAACGAAAGTTATAGCAAACAGTCCTTGAATACGCGTCTATTAGTGAACTACTCCATCTCGTCCAGGACAAGAACTACACAAGTCCTACCTCGATGGTCCTCGCCAGTTGCCGTCGGCTGTCAAAAACCTCTCAACACTCTCTAAAGACTCTCCGAAAAAACAAGAAACCCTTTGTCCTAGTTTCGCACCTACTTATAGCTTTAAAAAACTGTGATGTTTAGCTAAAAGTAATTTACTGGTTTGTAACTACACACAAGCAAAGCTGACTTTCAAAACATGTGTGTAAACTTATTGTGGACCGTTCTGAATACCTTGGCTGACTCAGAACTTTTATTATTACGAGGGAACTGTCTCTCTTATGTGACATTCATATCTCCAAATGTTACTTGACACCGAAATTTTTATATATATATATTCTCGGTACAATATATATTTACACACAAATACTTCGATCAATACGTTCGATGTTTGGTGTAACCGCCACTTGAGTCTTGATTCTCCAGAGACAAAGCCAACTCGTCCTATCCGCCCTCCCCCTTCCACAACAACGAAAAATCCCCCTTTTATCTCTCCCACACCCCCATGTTTTATTCGCGGGGGAAATGTCCCAATGCCTCTTTTGCAAGTTCCCCCACCTTAACAATCTACGAACGTAGTGAATAGCATCGCATCGAATTTACATTTATAAAAAAAAACCTGTGGCGGTACCATCCTCGGTGTTTATTCTAAACAACTATTTCGGTTGTTTTGTTCTATCTCAACACGAAATATAACAACGTTTCATTGTGTTTCTTTTTAAAAAAAAAGGAAAAAACACCTCATCTGACAGGTAGAAGAACAACTAGATCTACTTTCACGTATTCATACGTCAAGTCATGTGATCTGAAGCTGTCACTCTTGATAAGATACTAACAATACTAAATGAAACCGGTTACCAAACCCTTCCTTCACCTCTGACAAGACTTCTTGTTAATGTGGGAAATGCCAGGCCTCCACCGTGGTTCGGATCCCACGTTAAACTGTAGGTCCTCCATTTCATCTCACAATCACCCTACCAATTACACATTATCGTAAGTGCGTATAGCCCGAACGGGTAGTATGACGCGGGGCTAATATTAATAATAATAATATGGTAAGATGTTAATAATATTGACCACTAAAAAATACGTTTGCATTTTCTTAAGGTTCCTTCCTATGAAAATTCTACTGAAGCTACGATAATAATGAAACACTCATATGTGGACACGTGGACTGGAAGTTAGACTCGCCTGGTTTCAATCGACACTGGTAAGTAAAGGAACATTTTACTAGGTTTTTTTTTTCATTTTCCCTTCAGGCAAATTATTGATACATTATTTCTGGTATGTCTTTTAAATTATAATTAACACTCCGACACCTTAGATCAATCGGTAGCCTGTCTGCCTACTGAGCTAAGGGTCCTAGATTCGATTCCCGGCATGGCCGAACAATTTATCATTGATGAAAATATGGGTTTACCCTTTCACATTGATAAATTAACGGTCGGGGACTGGATTTTGCGCCTGTACTAGTCTTAAATAAGAATATAAGTCATATGTAGCTAGGACAGGCCTAGCAAGCCAGTAGTGGAAAATACATGGCAAATATATGGTTTGAATAAAAAACTGACCACAGGCTGGAGACAGTAATGGAGGCAAAGTAAAACTTATCATTAACCAACTAGAGTGATCCAAATAACTAGGGCTTAGAGCGTGCGGTAAAATTCTAGTAGGAAGGATATTTTATTTAAAAAAATAAGCATGCGCCGTCTATGGCTTGGGTCCAAGTCCAGGAATATATAAGTGTTTTCTACAAGGGTTGGGCTTAGAGAAGATTTTCAGGTAAATGAGTGCAAGTTAAAGGATAACTATTATCTTACCTCGGGCCTATAGTTTCAGAAATGTAAAATGAGCAATTTCCCACCTTTCCTGCGACACGAACAAGTCTGGGGTCGAAATTAAGAAGAAAAAAACTTTCCTGAGGTTATAACCATATAACATATACATATAAAGTTTGAAGAAAATCTGTTTTAAAATATGTGGCCAGAGACAGACAAACAGACTTAAGGATAGAGCTATTTGTAAAATAAACTTTTTATTTTGTTTTGAGATCATATTAAACGTAAATATTCATAATAATCTCTAGATAGGAATTTTTCTCGATTACAATATTTACTTCTTTGGATTAGAAAGTAAAAAAAGTTATTTTAATGTCTATTCATGGAATTCCCAGTCAATAGGGAAGGCATGAAGATGACCCAAGATGCATTTTAAAATTAGTCACACGTGTGGTTGGAATTAAATAAATATATGATCGTTTACTCGTAACCTTCGAAATAAATTCGGAAAGTAGCCTTCGAGACGTTTTTTTTCACAAACTTTGTGTCTAATGTATTTTCTTTAAAACGTTTTGTTAAAGACCTTCACTTCTTTTTTTTCTCTTAACACGCCATTATAGATATCTATAGAGGAACTACATAACCTTGGAAATCTTGCCAACTTTGAGAAATGTAATTCATTGTGCATCTCATTTAAAATGTATATATATTTTAATGTTTATAACTTGCAGACACTTTTTTATTTCGAACGTTTTATCAAAAGGGTCATTTAACTGTTAATATATAGTGCTAGTATGAGGTGGATATTTATTGTAAAAACACTCGGATTAGGGATGTGGAAAAATATAAATGATAAATAGCCCCGCCCCCGCCCCCCTCTCGAATCACTAAACAAAGATATTTTTTAGTTTTTTTTATCGCCGTATATTTCTACCTGTTCAGGTTATACGCATATGTGATAATTATTCTAATGGGATAGAGATGAGGAAAGAAGCATTTTAGAGGTAATATACCTGAATTTGCGTGGAAGGAGAGTTGGAAACCCTTCATGAAAAAACCCTTCAATAGACCCGATTGTAATTCGAGCCCCGATCTCCCTGTCTTCAGCAGATCAGTCTAATACGAGACTGATGCCTCAGACCGTTCGGCCACTGAAATGGTTTATGAGCAGAGATCTTGACTAATTCGGTTATGACGGGGATATTGGGGTTTGTGCCAATGTACCGGATGTACTGAGAGTGTTATTTTTCCTAAGGGTTTTATATACTCACCTTTCACGTAAATTCTGGATACGCTTCCGCCGAATTCAACTTTCCTCGTGACTAACGCACCCCCTGTGGCGTAAATATGTGAATATCCCCGTTTGGAGGTTGAGGTGGGAGTGTAGGGAACTCGATTTAAGGTCAGTGAATTTTTTTGGTCAAAATAAATAAAATATTGGTCCAGTAAAAGTTAATAGTTTAATTTTCTTCACATGTTGAATATCTGTTATGAACATAGCGGTATTATATGAGAAACTTTTTAAATGAAGAAAAAAAGTTGTCATTAAATTCCAGGAAACACTTGACAGATATTCAACAACTGTTGATATCACCGTGTGAAGAAAATTTAACTATATATTTATACTCGAGGAATATTTGATTTATTTGACCAAAAAGTTTTTATATAAAATGTGCAAATACCCTTTTTTTATAGATGATTTTAGAATTAGTCGATTATTACTTATTCTTTCTCATAAAATTATGAATAATAATACTACAATTAAATAGATTAATGATCTGACGTGGGACGTGGATCCAGGTTTCTCTATACACCTAGTAGACTCAGATCAGAACCCTTCACTCCATTCGTTTCTAATGGTTGGTCAGCCAGCATTGTCGGGGAAGATGATTAAGTTAGGAGAGTACTTGACTTGAAGAACCATCGTTCTAGTAGCAGAACCGAGATTCCCAAAGTTCGATCTAAGAAACCATCGTTCTAGTAGCAGAACCGAGATTCCCAAAGTCCGATCTAAGAAACCATCGTTCTAGTAGCAGAACCAAGATTGCCAAAGTTATATCTAAGAAATCATAGTTCTAGTAGCAGAACCGAGACTCCCAAAGTTAGATCTAAGAAACCATCGTTCTAGTAGCAGAACCGAGATTGCCAAAGTTATATCTAAGAAATCATAGTTCTAGTAGCAGAACCGAGACTCCCAAAGTTAGATCTAAGAAACCATCGTTCTAGTAGCAGAACCGAGATTCCCAAAGTTAGATCTAAGAAACCATCGTTCTAGTAGCAGAACCTAGATTCCCAAAGTTCGATCAAAGAAACCATCGTTCTAGTAGCAGAACCGAGATTGCCAAAGTTCGATCTAAGAAACCATCGTTCTAGTAACAGAACCGAGATTTGCAAAGTTCGATATAAGAAACCATCGTTCTAGTAGCAGAACCGAGATTCCCAAAGTTATATCTAAGAAACCATCGTTCTAGTAGCAGAACCGAGATTCCCAAAGTTATATCTAAGAAATCATAGTTCTAGTAGCAGAACCGAGACTCCCAAAGTTCGATCTAAGAAACCGTCACTCTAGTAACAGAACCGAGATTCCCAAAGTTCGATCTAAGAAACCATCGTTCTAGTAGCAGAACTGATATTCCCAAAGTTCGATCTAAGAAACCATCGTTCTAGTAGCAGAACCGAGATTCCCAAAGTTAGATCTAAGTAACCATCGTTCTAGTAGCAGAACCTAGATTCCCAAAGTTAGATCTAAGTAACCATCGTTCTAGTAGCAGAACCGAGATTCCCAAAGTTCGATCAAAGAAACCATCGTTCTAGTAGCAGAACCTAGATTCCCAAAGTTAGATCTAAGAAACCATCGTTCTAGTAGCAGAACCTAGATTCCCAAAGTTCGATCTAAGAAACCATCGTTCTAGTAGCAGAACCTAGATTCCCAAAGCTCGACCTAAGAAACCGTCGATATGAACATAGTTCGATGAAAATATAAACACACTCGTGTCGACCCCTCTAAAGCTAATCTTCAAAATGACCATAGGTGTTGCGCAAAAGTATCAGGGCCAAACATGTTGCCAACTTTTGTACAAAGCTACGCTTTACACAAGAAAAAGCAAATTAAAACAAGTTTGGATTTCGTTTAAACTGTTGAGAAACGCCCTCAAAACAATTTAAATTAGATTTAAAAAAAATTACACCTGGGCACGGGAATAGAACCCTGCACTTGTGTTTTAGTATGCCAATGCTCTTGACACAGAACCATCGAGGATTCATCCCGTGCTCAGGGTAATTCTTCTCCCATAGTTCAAAGCTCAGTCTAAGGACTCGTATTCTCAAATTATTTGATATTGTATAGAGTTGAGAAAGCGAACAGATCTTTGAATGAACGTTATGTCGGTATAATTATTCTACTCTACCAGATCACCAAAATGTCAGATTTCAACCCGCGCCTCTGACAACCTTTATAACCCAATCTCCACCCGCTCTCCTCCCAAAACGGCGACATTCGTAACTTAGTAAACCACATAATACCCGATCCACACAGAAAAGAGGAGGGGAGTTATGCTAGTATAAGACCGTCTCCGCTTTCCCCAACTTCTAGCAATGAAGAGAAGATGATTTGTTATTGACGGGAAATTGAACCGTCTCATACGTCATAAGGAAAAGGGAAGGGAGGATCTTCAACACGCTCACCTAGGGGCAGAGGTGTGAAAAATGGAGAGAGAAAAAAGTTCGATGCTGGGGCGTAACGGAAATTGTACGCAAGTTAACGTACCGGTTGATTGAATTTTAGCAACCTTCCTTGAAATGTGAAGATACACCTTAAAAAAGGTATATACAAGAGAAAATATTTGGTTGTAGGGACCAAATATGCCTTAGATCTAATTTACGGCCATGAAGATGACACTACTATGAAATTTCAAAAAGATCGAACCAGGTGCCCTAAATTTCTATCTGACTCTTACTCATAACTTAGGTAGGTAATACAGCTCTAACCAGACGTCATAAGAGCCCGTCTCACCCCACAGATAACACCTAACTTAGGTAGGTAATACAGCTCTAACCAGACGTCTTAAGAGCCCGTCTCACTCCACAGATAACACCTAACTTAGGTAGGTAATACAGCTACAACCAGACGTCTTAAGAGCCCGTCTCACTCCACAGATAACACCTAACTTAGGTAGGTAATACAGCTAGAACCAGACGTCTTAAGAGCCCGTCTCACCCCACAGATAACACCTAGCTTAGGTAGGTAATACAGCTAGAGCCAGACGTCTTAAGAGCCCGTCTCACCCCACAGATAACACCTAACCTAGGTAGGTAATACAGCTCGAACCAGACGTCTTAAGAGCCCGTCTCACTCCACAGATAACACCTAGCTTAGGTAGGTAATAAAGCTTGAACCATTCTGGATTCTACCTAAAAGAATGGAGTAGATACTAGACAAACGGTTATACCATATTATAAAGATTGCAATAAAATTAAAAAATAAGTATTTTAAAACAAAAAACCTATTCAACTGATCTCAATGTTTCTATTGTCAAATGAAGAAATAAGAAACTCGCACTTAGAAACGTTTTCTGATTCGAGTATAATCTTGTATCAGATGTACCGGTTAATTGGGAGTGAGACGTTATACGCTAATAATATTATGGATTTGAAAAGTTATATTTGTATGAATTGTACCCGCATTTGTTTGAAGGAAGAGTAGAAACCCATTTTGGAAAGACCACCCTCACCCCTCACCACCCGACCGAGATTAGAACCTCGATCTACCCGTCATCGACAGTCTTGTGTACTGCGAGAGTACAATAGCCCCATGGCTTCTTTGGTGCTGACTGACAGCTTTGAAACGTTACCAGACCAAATTATGTATCCCTACGCCGGACCAAATGATCTGTAAAAACATGTGTTTAGCAGCTGTCACTTCTGACGGTCAAAATTTAGGGATATACCTAAATGTTGACTGTCAGAAGTCAGCTGTGAGCTGTCAGTCAGCACCAAAGAAGTCACGGGGCTACTGTAGTTGCTTTAAACCACGTGACCACCTAGGTGGACAATATTTCATCAAAAACATACGTAAATATTAAGAGAAAAGTAATAAAATAAGGGATAATGTTCCTGTACGTATTGAATGAGTGGGCTGTAAGATGGTGGAATTGACATTTATTTTACACATCAACAACTTAAATAAACAACAAACCTTTTACATAAATGCAAAACCTAAGAGGCATTTGAAAAAACCCAACTGAATCACGTGAGTTGGCAAACAACACATGGACATCCCCAGCTTTTGAAATGGAGAAACGAATTAGAAGAAACTCTCGTACCTCCCCTGATCTGAGCATGGTTATGAGTGCTAGAGCATCAGCGTGCTAAGCCATAGGTCCTTGGTTCTATTCCCGGGTATATGTGTAATTTCCCCAATTTATTCGAGTCTTGTCTTAGGAAAGCTCGCAGGCCTATCCCGCGCAACTTAACTCTTTGCGTGACTTTACAGAACAACACTTTCTCAAGAAATACAGTAAAAACTAAAACCAATATTAAACATAACAGCTTCTATGACGGCCATTGTAGTCTACTTCTTTTTATTAATCACTTCCTGGAAGCAGGCCGTACAATGCCTCTCTTGGTGTTCCTTTAGAGTGCCCCGCTTGTTTTCCGACAACAACCACTAACTCTACGTAGTCCACGATGCGTGAGACGTAAGGTGCGAGGCGTCATCCCCGTCAATATAGCGCCGTGAATACGTTGTTTCCGGGCTTTTGGTTCGAACGCATCGGTCATAATTTTCCAGCCTGGAAGGGGATGAAGTTGTCCCGAGAAACTTGTGTTGTAGTCACTGGAGGAAGAAGAAAATTGACGATTTTCTCTTGATTTATCGTTGGTTTTCGGGAAAATAGTAAAGTAATAAATGTTTCGCTCGGTAAGAGAAAAGGCGTGGCTAGTAAATAATTAAACATAATATCAAAAGATGTATTAATTTAAAAAAATTCTGATCTAACAAACCCTTCCTTCACCTCTGACAAGACATATTGTGAATGTGGGGAATGCCAGGCCTCCACCGTGGTTCGGATCCCATGTTAAACTGTAGGTCCTTCATTTCATCTCACAATCACCCTACCATTACATATTAGCGTAAGTGCGTATAACCCGAACGGGTAGTAAGACGCGGTGCTAATAATAATAATAATAATAATAATAATAATAATAATAATAATAATAATAATAATGATGATGATGATGATGATGTAACAAAAACTGAGTTCCCATGGAGGTGTGTTGCTATGTTGTTGTTTTTTTGAAAGATGGGTGCTGAAGCACTTTTCAATCTCAATTTAAGAGCGTGCATCACATGCCAATCAACTCTGTGATACAGTCGGTTAGAAATTGTAGATTTACACCAACACTATTGCACGTGGATCATTTCTTGTTAGACATTAATGGAGATAAAGAGTTAATAGAAGTTCCTAATACTGAACTTTGTCGAAATATTAAATAACATTTTGATAAAAAAAACTGCATTGAAAAGACCGTTTTTTGACCATTTTAAAATGGCTTCATGGCTAAGCGTGTGCACAAATCTTCATTCTGGCTTTCAGCTATTAACAATAAACTTTGTCGTACGGATGGGTAGAAAGATATGGAGCAAAAAAGAATGCATTGTGCTAATAATAAATCTTTGATTAGACTTAGCTTAAAACTTTGAATGGCAATTTCAGGCCTACTGGTCAAATACACGTAGACAATGGATATCAAGTACCGTAACTAGAACGGTAAGTACGTCTGTCTTCTGAGATAAAAGTACCTAGTTTGATTCTAGACGCAGTCGTAATCGTTTTTTATAGAGTTAAGCTAGTTTGTAAGGTGTATACTGGTGTAATGAGGTTTTTTTTAAAAAAAGAACACTTTAAATGTCCTTGAAAAAAAACAATAAATATATAAACAAGGTCTAATATTTGGCTGCGTCGTATATCATTAATGATTTGATAAAACAGAAGATAACAAGATGACTTTGAGAGGGAAAGAGGGTGGAGGGGGGAAGGGGGGGAAGAAGGGTCCAGCCTTGGTCGGATCTTTGTCAAGGAGAACTGGGTTTGTTGCCAAGTGGGATCGGTGAGGCGGGTTTTATTGGCGCGGTCCTTACACCCGGACGGCCAAATATTGATCAGCCGGACATAAAAGGACGTACTACAATCAGATGTTGGCAATTCAAATCTGGGGTATTGGATTATAACCAGAAACCTGGGGGTCGGGGGGCTGATTTTAGAGGCTGTATCCTATTCTTCATTCGTCTTGGTATGATTTAAAAAAAAAGTTTGTTATTATTATTATTATTATTATTAGCACCGCGTCTTACTACCCGTTCGGGTTATACGCACTTACGCTAATGTGTAATGTTAGGGTGATTGTGAGATGAAATGAAGGACCTACAGTTTAACGTGGAATCCGAACCACGGTGGAGGCCTGGCATTCCCCACATTCACAAGATGTCTTGTCAGAGGTGAAGGAAGGGTTTGGTAATCAGATAAATCTGTGCCGGAACCGAGGATTGAACCCCGGCCGCCAGCATAGAAGTATGACACCTTACCCCTAGACCGCCAGGTCAACCAAGTTTGTTGTTCTTTTTGCACTTGTGTTATTTGACAAAATATGTTCAAGTGCTATGTGAATACACAATACACAATACTTAATATAGATTGGCACAACATTTTCAAAAAATTGACCATAATTTAAATACCATTAAATATGTTTTCCTCAGAAAAGAAAAGTTTTTTTTACTCCTATGAAAAACTATGTGGATATAAATTTTTAACACAATTTTTACAGTTATCATTTTTTTTTTAATTTTGAAAAATCTCTCATAACTAATTATTTATTTTAGAGCTAGAACTAGAATTACAATTTCGACTCATTTAATGACCTTATGACATATACATTCTATGTTTTGACGACATTTATCAAAAACGTGACTTTGCCCCCAGGTGGAGACTAAGACTAACAAAATACTTTCCAAGCTAATTTTTTATAGTTCAAGGGTAAATTAAAAGTTAAGAAGCCGCTTAGGTGGCCGCATCGTCCAAGGTGTAACTCTCACAATATCTTTGATTTGAAATATATTTTTATATAACCAATAGCTTCTGAGCTTGACTCAAATATATATGTATATTATTCAAGTGATTTAATTGTGAAATTAATTATTTTATTTGATGGACAGAGATATTCCTCTTTTCTGAATGTTTCTGTAACATTGAGTATATATTTCTTTAATTCTCTCTGGCGAAGTGTTTCTGCAACAACGTATATAATTTATTTTCACGGATCTTGAAGATAAAAGAGAGTAAAAATATGTGCGGGGCTCCGTATAATTTTATTTTCTTTCGCATTTCCCAGGGAAATTTCAAAATATTGCTTGAATATAATTAATATAATAAACCAAATTATATATAAAATTCTGGTTAGTAATGGGGAAAAAATGTAATTCCGATCGCGTGTAGTGAAGTGTGTCTTCCGCCCCCTTCCCCCTTCCCCACCCTCAAATTGTAACTCTTTCCCTTCATGTAAATGAGGGAACACATACTCTAAAATACTACCTTTCTCATCCTTAAACATACTGTATAAAATATGCGTGTGTGACCTTAAGGGTTTTAAATTAATGCTTGACGTTTTATATTAATCTTTTCCCAAGTTTTTCCAACAGCGAAATTTTACCAATCCAAAACAAAAATTGATCAAATGTTGCATCGCTTTGGTGTACCCTCCTAGTTCCTTCATGTTGAGAGTGGTAGTTATGTTTTTAACCGCGGCGAGGTGTAAGAGGGCGGGGCTCGAGTTAAAAAAAAAAACTTGTCCACGTCTCTTTCTTTTTCTCTTCTTACCTTTTCTTTTTAGCGTCTTATTGCCTCGGTAAGAATTCCTGCGCAAATGAAGGATTGTCATTTGGCGCCATAGAGGCGTCATCTCGCTTATATCGGCAGACACATAAACATTACCAAAAAAAACTAGAATAAATAAAACCAGGATAAAAATAAAACATTACAATCAATTTATATTCATGGCCACATGGTCTTGAGATTCTAAGGGAGTGATTTTCATTATTTTACAGCTCATGGCAGAATGAATAAGACCCACAAATGGTCACAAGGCACACCATCGGTTTTTTAAGGAGATATTCTATGATTTAATAAAAACTAGTATTAAGATTGGGTGTAAAAGTTTTATAGTTCAAATTCTAATAATTCTATTGTGTTATTTTTTTTTAAGTGTGGGCCACAGATTTTAAAAAAAGGTTTGTATTTATTCCTCAACTTTTCTCTCTCTTCTATTTGATCTTCCCCCAAAAAATACCGTGGCACACCTAATTACCACTGGTGGCACACCGCTTTAAAACGCCAGTCTAACGCATCACTCTCACATTAGACCGGATTGCTTTATTACGGGTTCGAATCTAAGTCGTGTGTGTACTGAGGGTAATGTTTACTAGATGGTTTTTCACTCTCTCTCTCTCCACGCAAATACTGTTACTACCCTCTTATGCTCATCCTCCGAACGGGTAGTAAGTCACGGTGGTAAAAAAAACAACAAGAAATCGCTTTACTAATACACATATTACTATCCATAAGAGTAATAAGGATTGTCGATTTCTGGCCCGAACAATAGGGTAATTAACGCGAACAATGGGGACTTAATTGATTGGGAGGGTGG
>CABFVX010007537.1:15155-30111 GCA_902151425.1 Timema shepardi
GAGATCCCCCCAAGAAGCCAACTCGGGAGAATCCCCCAAGTAACCACCTCGTGGGAATCCCCCAAGTAACCAACTCGTGAGAATCCCCCAAGTAAACCAACTCGGGAGAATCCCTCAAGTAAACCAACTCGGGAGAATCCCTCAAGTAAACCAACTCGGGAGAATCCCTCAAGTAAACCACCTCGTGAGAACCCCCCAAGTAGCCAACTCGTGAGAATCCCCCAAGTAACCAACTCGTGAGAATCCCTCAAGTAACCAACTCGTGAGAACCCCCCAAGTAGCCAACTCGTGAGAATCCCCACAAGTAACCACCTCGTGAGAATCCCCCAAGTAACCACCTCGTGAGAATCCCCCAAGAAGCCAACTCGGGAGAATCCCCCAAGTAACCACCTCGTGGGAATCCCCCAAGTAACCACCTCGTGGGAATCCCCCAAGTAACAAACTTGTGGGCATTCGCCCAAAGTTAAAACACCTCCAGCATTTATCCACAGCTCCAACCTCTCCTGGAAGCATTCCTGTCGCTCGTCCACTCTCGGCGGTGCTGGTATAAAATAAAGAGTGTTGATGTATAGAGCCGATCATGACACGAAGTGTATCGACCTGATGCTCTAGCGCGCTCCGCTTGGCCGACGATGTAATGTGGGATCTTTCATGGTGTTACTGTTAGGCTACTTCATTAGGAGGGACTTGGAGATGACTTGCAACCTCCGTCGTCTCAGCCATGCATAATACAATTAACAAGTGAATAGCGGCAATACTTTATTAATAATACTTTACTATTCTATTGGGTATAGTCGGCAGAAATTATGTTGGAGTCTCAAAAAGAACAGGTAAGTAGCGGGATTTTGGTTAGAAGAAATTTGCATGACAACAAAATATTGTGCGGCAAAAGCTGATAGTAAATTATTTTATTAGTGTTATTTTTAAAGATGGGTCGAATCCTTTATTTCACGAATCTGAATTAAAATTTCAAATTTTCTTTTGAATTTCGAAAACAAATTCGAAACCTCAATTTTTTTTAAATACAATCTTGGTTAAAATTTAATTTAAAAAGAGTTGTCTAAGGCTTATTGTCTGTGAAAAATGATATTTTGTTGGTTATGTCTATTAAGTACATTGCAACCTACAAAGATAAGTGTACTTTTTTTTTGTCATTTTGTTATTTTACTAACTACACAAGTCTATATAATTCCTTTTACCAATTACTTAAAATTGTTATTTCAAGTCAAGGTCTTAGTATAATATGTTTTCGAGAAACTTTTGAGATATTTACAAATCTCAAATCCCTTTAAAACTAAAGGATTCTGAGAATTCAAGGATTCGAGCATTCTATCTTTAGTTATTTCATAGGTATTGATAATATCAATCAAAAGTATCAGCCATAGATAACATAACTTTAGCAAGCATTTATGTTTAGGCTACTTAAATAATATCTAAATTTGTTATATAGTTAATATTATGCCTACTTGTATCTAAAACCACATTTGTATGATAAATTAAAGTTACTTTGCATCATATCTTACCGCCTTTTTTTGGGGTTATCCATATTTAGCTACAATAATGAGGGCTGGATACGAAGAAAATAATTGTGGCGGAATTTTCTCGAATATGAGGCGAGGAAGAAATGGGAGTCGTAAAGGTATTAATACCCTCTGTATACCCAACGAGGATATGAACTCTGACCTACCCATCACCACCAAACCGTACTGTAGGGATTGACGTTTTGTACACAGATACGGGTATTGTTATTATTATTAATTATTATTATCATCATCACCGCGTCTTACTACCCGTTCGAGTTATATGCACTTACGCTAATGTGTAATGATAGGGTGATTGTGAGATGAAATGGAGGACCTACAGTGTAATGTCCCTAATTTGACCCTAAAGAATATTTGAAAGTATTAACAATATTCTCCTCTTAATTATATAGTTATATATATATATATATTTTATTTAAATTTTATATTTTATTACTTGGCGCTTAAAACAAGTCTTCTTCTAAATTATTCATATACGAAAGTTACCAGATTCTAACTAGGAAATTCCTAGTTATTTCCTGTTGTTAAGTTCACGCCCTGAAGTTAGGAGGCATAAGCTACTGTAACTAACTTCAGTGTGTGACATAAAGTTGAGTCAAAATTACAATGTAAAAGTCTTTTAAAATTAACTTCCTGCTCTGGAACAACCCATAACAATGTAGATGTTCAATTCGAGGAAGTGTCCGGTTCTCGGCCATTCTGTATGCTTCTATACGTTTTCGCGAACTAAACATTCTAGTAAGTTCCATTGGAATGAGATATATCACGGGTGATGCAATCTCAGAGCACACTGTGATCAGTCATTGTCTCGGACGGACGTGTGCTCGGCGCTCGTGCAACATGATAGTTTTTCTATCCAAGTATCAATAATTATCATTGAATAAACCAATATCAAACTCTATCTGACGTTAGTTATTTCTATCATAAAAAGTGAGGCCCAAACGTAGGGGAGTGATAATAACTATTTTTAACGTAACAAATGACGAAACATCCCCGCGGGACAATCAAACAAGTACAAATCACGTAATGTTATTACTTCCAAACGTGGGGCATTTATCATCAAAAATATTTACGTAAGGTGGCAATTGGCGGCCCAACGTGGACCAGCTACAAGAACATAACAATTGGCGTCCAAACGAGGGGCCAGTTATGAGAACGTAACCAATGGCGTCCAAACTTGGGGCCAGCTATAGATCGTAACAACAGTTTAACGTGGGATCCAAACCACGATGGAGGTCTGGTATTCCACACATTCACAAGTTATGATTAATACAAGTCTTGTCAGAGGTGAAGGAAGGTTTTGGCAATCAGATAAATCTGTGCCGGGACCGAGGATTGAACCCCGGACCCCCAACACAGACGGGTATGGTTGAATCGGTAAATGTGTGGTCTGATATAATTCACGGACTTAGAGCAGTAAAAACGAGAAAGGAGTAAACATTATAATCATGTTTTTTTTAAAAGTTGCATTATATATTTAAAAAAGTTTTAAATTGATTTTATAAGTTCACTTTAAGCATTAAAATAATAATCATACCAAACAAACAAAGATAAGTAAAAAGTACAACAAATTTTTTAAATATTATAGTAAAACGCTTAATTTGCTTAATTTTTTTCAAATTTAAATTATGAAATGGTTTCAAAACCAAACAAGTGTAAGAATTTTTTAAGACAAAATTAAATCGAAGCCTTTTTTAATTATTGAGAATAGCTTTATGAACGCAGTTCAGTGGTACAAGTAGGTTATTAATTAATGATTGAATTGTTAGGATTTAAAATAAAATAAAATAAATAATTCAGTATAAATGTTCATACACTTGTGGAAAAGTAGAATGGAAAAACACCCGATTGGAATTCGAACTCAAATATCTTTAGGTCAACAGCAATCCAGTCTATCGTGAGAGTGATGCCTTAGACCACGCAACCACCGATACGGGTAACCGTGGTGTTAAATGTGAGAGTAAAATAACACTTTAGTTAGTAAAAATTAAAGAACTGGTAGGTTGTGTAGATTACAGTATATTCAGCTACGAATTGATCCAAAATTGTCCATCACTTCTACAAATCCCATGTAGACTTTGCACCACTTTTTTGTACGGAATGCGTTAACTTAATTTTGGAATGTAGAGAAAGCAATTAAAGGGTAGTGAGTTTTGAAATTTTTTTTATAGCAAAAGTTTTTTGGCCAAAATAAATAAAATATTTCTCCAGTTCAAACAGTGAGTTTAATTTTCTTCACAGTATGATCTCAACCTTTCTTGAATATCAATCAAAGATGTCCTACAATTTAAATGACAACTTTTCCTCTTCATTTAAAAAGTTTCTCGTCTAATGCCCGTATGAATTGTTGATATTCCCATGTGAAGCAAAATAAACTATATTTATACTGGAGCAATATATTTTGTTCAAAAATGAATGTTTGCTTTAAAAAAAACCCTTGCAAAACACACCTTTTCCCGCGTACCCTACACTCCCACCGTAAGGTTGGTTACAGAGACAGCTTTAAAAACGTTTTCCTAAAAATGGAATAATATAGTTATAGTAATTGCAATAGAAAATGTAATGTGGGAAAAACACAGTAGTGGAGATTTCACTGTACGAAAAAATAAAAAGGCAAAATCATGCAACTTTTTATCCGCAGTAAAAAAAATATCTTATAAATCTTTCAACACATTGGCTTAAATAGTACGCAAATAAAATAGGTACGTGTGAGCGTAATGACGTAAACCCCAACTCACCCTAGATTTTCCAATGACCCAATAACGACCGACAAGAGTGACAGTCAGATGCAAAGTCTAGCGACAGTTTACGATCTTCGTTTGAAGTATACGGCCCCGGGATTAAATATGGTTCGACACAGAGAATGGGATTTATTAACTGGCATAGTGAAATAAAAACGTGAATCAACTAGTTTTATTCCCACGAATAATATCTATCTCGGGTAAGTAAAACAGCTCAAAGTAGACGTCTCATTCCACCTTAATGCGATTTTCTGTAGTTTTCTTTAGTAAATAATAAAAAAAAGCAATTTAGACCAATTAAATAGTTGTACAGTATTAAAAATATACAACACAAAAAAAAAGAAATATTTAACATAGAAACAATATTAAACTATTCCAATTTTGCTGTTGTCAAGAGTGAAGAATGCATACACTCCATACCTTTTCTGTATCCAAAAATTCTTGTTAATCAACCATAAGATGGTCCTTTAAAAAAAATATTAAAATACTTTCTTCTAAATGCGTTTTAAAAGTAAATAAAAGCGTGCTACGTTGAGAAACAAATTTAACTACTCAATGAATAATATTCAAATATAAGTGGTATACAAAAACACACAAACATAAACTAGTTCTACATAATGATTGCCGGAACATTAAGATAAGGCTGTCTCGCTTACCTTGACGGACAAACGGTGAGGGGCGGAGAGGGGGCAGAAGGAGGGGAAAAGAGGGGGCAGGAAATGGAAGAACCTGGTTACATTAGACTCGTGCCCAGTCTCTTAGAACAGGAATGAGAGAGATTTGAAACTTTTCGAGTGGGTCGTGGTTGGACCAAGATTAATAAATACCATGTTGGTCAGGGACAGGGGAGGGGTTGTAATCTAAAAGTAACGGTGGGGCCAACTTGACAGGCCACAAGAGCGGTGGGCCGGCCTTTCAAATACAGGTAGCTGGCTGGCCATGGGAGTGTCGGCCAAACTGCTGCAGCGGCCTTGCGCGCTTCTGACATACGGCTCGGCTCGGTGGATCAGTTTAAACAGTCGTCCAAAATACGTTTCGGTGGATCGTTCCAAACGGCTTTCCAACACATGGAATAGGGGGTTAATTTGAGACAGTTTTCCAAAATACGGTTTGGTGGCTAGTTCTAGACAGCTTTCCAACAAATGGCATGAGGGACTCATTCCAGACCGATTTCCAAAATACGTCTTGGTGGATCGTTCTAGACAGCTTTCCAACAAATAGCATGGGGTACTCATTCCAGATAGCTTTCCAAAATAGGCTCGTTGGTTTGTTCCAAACAGCTTACCAACACACGGCTTTGTGAATCACTCCAAACATTAGAGAGAGACAGATAAGTTAACCGTTGGGAACATTTCAAAGATATTCACTTCACTGGAATGAACATTTAGTCCATCTAATTCAGTCGTTCGCAAATTACAAAAATGACAGTTTTGGGTTAACCTTTCGAAATAGGGCAGTTATTATCAATTCTCAGAGTAATTTAAATATTTGTTTTGTGTTTCACACAGTTTGATGGTTTATTATATGGCCTTGGCAAAGTTCAAGATATTTGAACATTCAATCATAGATAGTGACGTATTACACTTTGAGAGTTTTTTTTACTGAAATCCGGGAGAGTTAGTAGAAATTTACATTCCAATGAAGCTAAGAAAACTGAAACTAAATTAACGTATCAAGTTTACAAGATAAATACATATTTTATTTAAAAAACAACTATACTGGTAGAAACGCTGGAAAAAAATCGTCAGTCTCCTCTGGTTTGAATTGTCACTGATGGATAGGTCAGGATTTGAGTTCTGGTTGAGTGTACTAAGATGTATTTTACTAAATGGTTTCACTTGCTCTGTCCATGCCAACGCAGGCATATTTCCTCTATGTTCTACCTTCCTCATCTCTACTCCACTATCTTAAATATGTGAATAGATCTGACGGTTAGCTTAAGACGTGGTAGGATTAAAAATATTAACACCGGCTACTATGTATGTGTTATTTACTGTGTTAGTAACAGCTCAAATGTATAAGTAGACCTCGGTGATCTTGGGGTAAAGTGCTCACCTCAAGACCCGATGTTCATGGGTTCAAATCCAACTGAGGTCAACGTATTTTTCTTTAGTGATTAAAATCCGTAGCCTTCCTTCTGAAGGAAAGTAAAGCCGTTGGTTCCTTGTTTATTGTGAAATGTAAATGATACCTGGAAGGTATGCGAATACCTTTCCCGGCAAACATGGTAGGCCCGTTCACCCTCGCTCATAGAAATACAGTGTGGAAGGCAACGGGGAGCCACAACACTTTCTGAACTACCTTGTTACATGTGATTTCTACCAGATGGTTCAGACAACACTAACCAGCTCAAGTGTCCCCAACGTCGGATGGATATAAATTACATTAAACCAACCTTTTGAGCTGTTGACTTAAGAACAGGAATAAAACTGCATTCAAGGACAGATCATAGTATTGATCACCTTAGGTTTCTATTTATGTCGGAAGGTTATGAATGCGCTCGGGGACTTCTTTTTAAAAAACTATTCGACGCATTTCGGTATGCTCTGCATG
Organism: Timema shepardi; assembly: GCA_902151425.1. Lineage (NCBI taxonomy): Eukaryota > Metazoa > Arthropoda > Insecta > Phasmatodea > Timematidae > Timema > Timema shepardi. The sequence goes on from CABFVX010007537.1 coordinate 21,991, forward strand.
GTGTTATCATAAAATAGATCTAGAGTGAGCAATACATATTTTGTTCTATGGTAGTGGTGAAACATATATCATTAAAAAAAAACTCTCCTTCCTCTTCTCTATTCCCACTCATATACCACATATCACTCAACCCTATATTCTAGGCTATAGTGTTACCCACAGGGAGTCGAACAGGAACAAGGGCCGATAACATAAACCAACATTATTATTATTATCACAGCGTCTTACTACCCGTTTGGGTTATTCGCACTTAAGCTAGTGTGTAATGGTAGGGTAATTGTAAGATGAAATGGAGGACCTACAGTTTAACGTGGGATCCGAACCACGGTGGAGGCCTGGCATTCCACACATTCACAAGCTGTGATTAATACAAGTCTTGTCAGAGGTGAAGGAAGGGTTTGGTTATCAGATAAATCCGTGCCAGGACCGAGGATTGAACCCCAGACCCACAGCACAGAACTCCGAAACCTTACCCCTAGACCAGCAGGTCACCCACCAACACTATTATTTTTAAAGAAGCGGAATTAGAATCGATATATTTTAAGGTTGGTAATGGTTTTTAATTTTTATAATAAATTTTTATAGTTACATTTTATGCCCTTCTTTCTTTAACTTAAGTTTATTTTGAGGTTTGTTAATTTTCTTCTTTCTTGGGATTTTATGTAATTTATATATATATATATATATATATATATATAACTTTTATTTTATTCATTAGATTGAAAAATGACACATGGAAATGGGAATTGAACCCGGGACTTTTGGCTTAGTGCGTCAATGCTCTAACCACTGAGCTATCCAGGAATCATCCTGTGCCGCCATTCTTCACTCACATTTTAGGGTAGAGTCTGTGATGGACGTGCGGAAATCGTCAGCTACACACGAGTAATCAACTAAGATCACGAGCTACCTTTATGCTGCCAAATGTAAGAAAACTTTTATTTTACTATATTTTTTTAACTAAGAATTTTTTTAAATAGTAAGGTTCTATTATGACTTTTAAATAAAAAACTGAAACAAATAGATACCAAACAAGAGCCAGAACGAATAAATATTTCGGTTCGACTCGCTGGTTTGACGTCAATATATATTTTTTTCTTTTATATATCTAAGAAAATAGTTTAGCCTTTAATCATAATTTGTTTTTTTTTACTCTGTTTCTTATCTGTTTCACAGATTCTATGAAAACACATTTTCTCACAAAACATGTTTATTTAAGTTTAGAGCATATTTCAATTTTATTGTAAGATCCCATAAATAATACAGTAATACTCAACATAAATTTTGATGATCAAAGATTTAAATTGCAATTTTTATTTTAAATTTTACTTTGCAAAAAAAAAGAAGGTACTATAAAGATTCTAACAAAAAAAGTTTTTTAATGGGGGTGTATATGTAAAAGTGTAAATGTTTTATAATTGACGCATTTTTGTAATTATCAAAGTGTTTAAGTTATTAAAACTGTTTAACATTTGTACAAATATACAATTTATTCAAAGCTGATTTTTAAATATAGGCTATACAAAATTCAAGATACATCTTAAAATACCATTACTAATATATTAGTTAATGACTTACCATCTTGCAATTATTTTTGAACGCGTAGTCCAACATTTACATACAAATTTTTTGCATTGCTAGCCCATATGGGTTTTACGTTTATGTACTAATAACTTTAATTGTTTTAGAGTTGAGGAAGATTATATTTAGTGGAAGTGTATCCATATTTGCTTGAATGAGGAGTGGAAAAACCTTTAGGGAATACCACCTTCAGTACACCCGATCGAGATTCGAACCTCGATATCCCCGTCATCGGCAGTATATTCTATAAAAAGAATAACACCTTAGTCCATTCGGCCACCGAAGTGGGTTGAATATTCTTCGTACACGAGGAACCATCAGTTTATGTTGCGTATTTTAAAATTTTAACTTCAAAACTGATTTGACATAACATCTCCCACCCAAATTTAATTGTTAATTTACCTCAACTAACTTCTGTTGTCTCACTTTAAAAGAGCTGTGCATTAATTTATGTTCATCCATTTAAACAACTTCTACACTTTAAGGCTCACTCTTCTTTGAATAATAATACAAAAAATCCTCACAAAACGTCCTCATCAATCACCTGTATAATGGTGTGCAAGTAATTCAATGAGCTTCATCTGAACTAAAGTTGAAAAAGTAAAACGTGAGGTGGGAGATGGCGTAGAAATATTTTCTTTTAAGAGTTTGGTTGTTAGAAGCTGTTTATCTATGCCAGGGGTGTATAGATGAGAGTCCCTAAGGTAGTTCCAGGGCTGTGAAATATTTTCTAGATAATCCACCGGCTAAAGATTAAAATAAATGGCACGAAACTCCGCACGGACTCTCTCGCTCTATTGTTTGAAAATGGAGATATTTACTCAAAACTCGTAATATATGTGAGACGAAATAATATACACTAGCAAACCCGAGCATAAATTGCACTAAACTTATATACAACATTTTTTTAGTCCTGATTTTAAATTTTATAATTTTGTTTTTAAAGAATTAATGTCCTCATTTGTATGTTTGGACAGATAAAAAAAAAGATAAATGTTTGGTCCATAAGGGTCAACACTTCGTATTAAAATTTCAACTCCCAGTTAATATCTTAGACATTTTCTTAGGTGTTGAATATCTTCATACCATCACATTGCTATTAAATTCCTCATCTATAAATTTTGGCCATATAGATCCTTGTTTTACAAACATTTCTCCTAAGAGGTTTAAGGAAAAACAACAAAATTTAGATACTTATATTTAATTACTCTATGGCATTGGAGAAATATTGCGTTAAAACTTAAGTAGTATCTCTTTACAACTAAAGCTCACAAAATTGTATTAATATATTTGCCAATATCTCGGTAACTATTAGTTTTATAAAAATATATGTCATATAAAAGTTTATTTTTATTTTTAATAGTACTACAATATTGCAATGTTAAGTTATTTAGTATCTCAAATATTTGTGAAGATACGGAAGTTTCTACTTCTGTAAAGTACCTTGAAATCTATGTTTATGGTAAAATTAAAATAAGTTTATTACGAATTTTAACCAAAATCGTTAGAGCCGATTTTGAGAAAATCAATTTTCTCTTTTTTCCCTTCAGTAAACTACCCTAATTTAAGAGTTAGCTATCCAATTCCTAAAACCCCATGGGGTAAACCTATGAAAACCCTAGATACAAAGTTTTAGCCCGATCGGTAAAATAGTTTAGGCTCTAGTTGGAGGTACAGACAGACAGAGAGACCGAAAGTCAAAAACAACTTTTTTGGATTCGGGGGGTCATGAAACGTCAAAATTCATCCAAATCTTGAGCTCAATTTTTTTGATGATCACAATACTTTCTCTACCTGTAAGATAGAGAGAAAGTAAAAATGTACTGGTAAAACATTGATTGGAACATTTTCCGTGGTGGGGGTAGCTTGCGAGCTGCTAAGTAGGTGAAGGGATAGGTTTGGTAAAGGGAGTACCTAAAGCTTATTGAGGGTGTTATGACAAACTATATTTTAAAATTCCCTGACTTTTCCCAAGTCAATTTCCAACTTTCATGGTCACTACAAATTACAAATATTATTTTATTAACATATAAACATTCTGAAATTGTGTCAATATGACGGAGTTTAAGGATTTCAGCCTTAAGCGAAGGGCTACTGGGTATTGAGACTAAGTTAAATTTCAGTGAAATATTGAGATATTACACCAGTAGCTTAAAATTATTGGGAACCACTTCTTTTTTAGTTTATTTGTCTAATAATGCAATCGAATTCATGCGTATGCGTTTAACCTTTGGCTGAAGACGTATGATAGAGGGGTGGAAATATGACACAACAATTATACGCCGACTTTGATAATTTAATAAACATAATATTTAGCACCGCGTCTTACTACCCGTTCGGGTTATACGCTTTTGATAATTTAATTTTGTATGTTCACAAGGGACAACTATGTTAAAAACCAATAACAGTGAGTATTAACTGAAATACAAATATTATTTTAATATTGTAGGCTTTTTTTGTGTGAAAATTCAAGAAATCTTATAAATTTCTCTGACTTTTCCTTGTTTCTTAGGTTTGCCAGGTCGATGGACACCCGGTTATTACATATATACATAAATCCATCAAAAAATGCGTTGAGGACGAATGAAGGAATAAAGAGGGGAAGGGAAAAGGTTCTTAGCAAATTATTGAGTTAAGCCTCAAATTGTTATAACTATCCTATTTGTGGTTTAGCCTAGTGCAAATAAAATCCAAACAACTAATTGCAATTAGAGATTTAATTCTTTCGGTTATGTTTTCAGCTTATTAAATTCTGGGGAAGGGTGTTAGTATGGATTTGTAAAGGCTTTGGTTAATATTATTAACCTATCTGGTAAACCGCACACACGACGTTAGTGACACATTCAGCCACCGAGCACTGTATTCGATATGTGGTTGTGAGAAGAAAAATGGAATCGCTGTTACTGCTTTATTGAAACTCATATAAATACTAGCCCCCCCTCCCCCGGTAAAATAGTTAAAAAGAAAATTTTCCAACTCACACCCCTACCACCAGTAAAGAAATACTTTTCAAAATAGTTATATCTTACGGTGAGTACTAGAAAAGTGTTTAAGTGTACTACCTTGAAAGATGAAATAGCGCCAATAAGATGTTGCGCTTAGGTTAAATATTTATATAAATTTTAATAGCAAAAATAGTTGTATGTTAACTTTAATTAATAAATAACTATTGTCTATGACCTTATATATGTATAGACTTTTTAAAACGGTTTAAAATTTGAAATTTCCACTTTTGAAAAGTCTCGAAATACAAATATTTTGGTTGATCATTAAGACCCAAATGCCCGGTAACAAAAGTTAACCATTATATGAGCTTAGAATGGATCTTTGTGAATAATGATGTAATTTAATAAGGGGGGTCGCTACACAAATTTTATTGGTACTTGTATTTTCCTCCTTTTCTGTTTATTCTCCTACAGATAGACAGCTCTACACAGAAACGTTATAAGCTCACTTAGAATACAAATTCATGAACGCCATAAACTAAAGCCGCTAAGGTGGGAGTGTAGGGGAAGGGAGTTAAGGGCAGAGTTTTGGCAGTTTATTTTTACAGCGAAACATTTTTTTGTCCAAAACAAATAAAATATTACTCCAGTAGAAAAAAACTTTTCTTCACGTAGTGATTTCAACAGTTCTCGAGTATCTCCTATGAGCATAACAGCATTAGTTGAGAAACTTTTTAAATGAAAAGAAAAAGTTGTTAAATTCAAGACAGTTATTCAACTTTTTTTTTTACACCTAGTCTTACTACCCGTTTGGACTAAACGTTTATGTACCAATTACGCTAATGGTTTTAAGGATTAGGGAGGAAAAATTTACAGGAAGTATACCCACAATAGGGTGGAGGGAAAGTGGAAAGCCATTTTGGTTCCCATCATATACAGTCTAGTTTACCGAGAGAGTAGCGCGTTAAAGCATTAGGCCACTGAAGCAGGTTTTCAAGAACCGTTGATATTACAGTGTGAAGAAAATTATACTGAGTTTCTACTAGATAATCATTTGACTTCTTTTGAGCAAAAAATAATGATTAATTTTTTTTTTTCCTAACCCGTGTTGCCTACACTCCCACCTTAAACAGTAGCTGTCAACCTCAAAAGATGCGGCCCGTTATCTTTTCACTCCAAAAAAGCATCTGGCATCCCAAGAATGCTGGAAAGCCCTGATCAAAAAATAAAGGTTTAGGAATGTTAATAAACCATGTCTAAACTTGAAAAGCTGGTGGATGATGATCATCACAGCCATGTCATGACGGCGGTCCGTGCGAATTGGCAATTACGTCATTACCGCGTACTTGGCATACTTCGGATCAGCTTTTCAGCCGCGCTATCGGTTAATTTGACTTGATAAATGAGATTCTTGTTATGAATGCTAAGCTACCGTCGGAAACTATTGTTGGCGTTTGTTAAACTTTCTAATGAGTAAATTGGATTGTAATAATAGCGCTTCGTGAGGAAGCTCTGTTGGGACTAAATATTTCCAAGCTCTTTGAGGTAGGCAACAAACCAAAACAAATAAGAGTAAAATAACTATCACAAGACTTATCAAGTTATGGACAGCATTTTCCTCTAAATCTTCATCATCAGGGCCCAGATTTTGATGATTTTTTTCGCTACATCACAGTGAATACTCATGTGCACGTACATTCTGAACTAGTTTCCATAAGTTCTGTAAAGTGCGTGTTTGATTTAGTCGTGTGTATTTATTACGAGTTTTTGTTCATATACTATAGGTTTTGACAAGGTTTATGTATTTTTTTTAGAATTGTTAAGTCATTTTATAGGTAGTTTTTAAAAATAATTTTAAGGTCATCATAGTCCATCCTGGTCATCATTATTATTCAGAAAAACTGCTATCTAAAAGATGTGACCAAGGAGCAGCTCTATCTAATAATGTCCAGAACCTCGAATGATCGAGATTCTAGACTTCTATTCTTGTTTTGTAATCATGAGTAGTATACTCAAGAGTTTAAGAATATATTAACAAACGATAAACGCATATGTTTCCTACTCATAATAAACATATGTTTGAACATTGAAAAGAAGAAAATGACAGACACAGTTTGCTTAACAACCATGAGTTCACCTGAGGTTTTCATCTTGATCCTAAGATGTCGATATTCAGCTACGTCCACGCCGAGAAGACTGAGGAATGTTTTCCAAAATGTGCTTTTCAATGTATTTTCATCATTTTCTCTCCAGGCAAATGCTAGTAAATTTTATTACAAATTGTAACAATACTGTTTGGGGATGGAAAGTGGTATGTCACTGACAAAGTGGTCAAACCTCCTTAGAGCTGACAAAGTATATCATTTCGGGAGCTCAACCCGGGTGGTGAGGTTCAATACTTGGGGGTCACTTGGTCGTACCCCTGATGGCTAAAAGGACAAACTTATACATGGTATTTTAATATATAATTTAAAACAATGTTGGGAGATGCAAAAAGTTTTTTACATTCAAATGGTACACTCCGCTTACGTTGAAAGTAGCAGTCTTACCATGACGGATTACACTATGACTATCTTATAATCTAAATCATGGTAGAAACAGTGCAAGGTGAGCTTGATACCTTAAAGGAAAACGAGAGGTACATACCATATGTTATAGTAATTTTCTTTATATTGGTTTTATTAGACATTGCCAATAAATTATCTCAAATAAACGTAATGATATATATTAGTCAAGTGAAACGACATGGAAAATTAAAGTAGTGAACGAACCTGCGCATAGTTAATGCAAAAAGGTTACAAAAAACAATCTGAAAGCAGTGCTGACTAATAGTTTAGCAAGTGACTTGATTAAAACATTTTTATCTAATCTAAATGAATCAAAAATGACATTAACACAAATCGGGGACAAAACTGGGAAGATACATCTTATTTCGGAGAATTCCCCCGAAAATGGAGAACAAATGATTTACCTTACTGTATGGACAGTGTTTTTATTTTTTTAATTTATCTCTTGAGGAATTTGAATGTTTGTGTGCTTTCTTTAAATTATTTTATTAAAACTTCCAACAAAGTCTAAAGTTAGAAAATGAGTTATTTTTTTTCAGTGACAATAATATCACGCATTCGTTATGTATTACACATATTAATTTAATAGCATGATTAAATCTCAAGACACGCAGTGGTACGTCATACAATAAGATATTTTACAGGGAAAAATGATCGTTTTTATTACACATCAAATTAAAGTGATATCCACGACCGACACGGATACACGTCCTGGCATTTTATTGTTCTAGAGAGGAATGAATTTTACTACTTCTATAATCCCGTTGGAGGTGACTGACTGTATGTCTGTCTATGGCAGAATTTTTCAACTGGTGTGCCTGGGGAGTTTTGGAGAAGAATGAAAAAGAAGCGAGAAAATATTTAAGGAATAAAATATCTTATTCTTTTAATCCATGAACAACATTATTTTTAAAATTGACAAAGATATTCGAATCTTAGCTGTTGTAACAATACGGAATAAAATGCGCCTCGCTTTGGGCGTCAATAATAATAATATGTGTGATCAATCACCCTACTTCGGGTGTGAA
>CABFVX010007538.1:0-30104 GCA_902151425.1 Timema shepardi
TAATTAGTCCATACTGAAACACCATCTTCATAAATTTGTTTCACTTCAAATTCTTCCACAATTTAAATGAGCATAAATATTGTAGTGTTTGCACACACACTTAGCTCCACTTTTTTGCTGCTTTTACTTTAATCCACCACCTTTGAATCACTATAAAATAACTTGAATTGGGAGCCCACATCCATTTGGCTCCATGTTGGACCACAACCAGCAAAAAGACCTCACTATTCTTTTAAAAACCTTCCAATATTTCAAATTTAAAAATGTTCTATTCTTACTTCCAAGTCCAAAGAGAAAGCTAATATATAGGTACCGAAAATACATTGTTGGCTATAGACTAGAGAGAAAATAAAAATGAAATGTAGGTTTAATATAAATATTGAAGTATAGCCAATAGGATGTGAATAATGTTTTATAAAGAATTAAATGTCTATTTCCTTCTGTCAAAATTTGAACAGCCCGCTTGATTTTTCTTCCTTCCTTCTACCTTTCCTTCATACGAGGTCCTCTACTCACTTGTTTGATATAACTGCGCATGCGTTAAAACAAACATGGCCGACATTGAAAACAAATACAAGAGTCAATCACCCTTCTTAAAAGGATAATTAATATGCTTAATAAAAGGTAAGTGTTCTTCCTTAAATCAAAATTCCTTATTTAAATTATTTAAAACAATGTTTTACGTTGTTCCTTCCGTCCTTTTACTTTATTTAATAGATGTAAACATTATCATTAGTCCGGCCGGCAATCAGCTGGCGAACTTCGAAGATTTCACGCGAAATTAAATTAGAAATTGTTCACAAAAGTCGAAAAAAATAGGGAAATACAAGGTAGGGTGGCAAATAACATCACAACAGAAACATTTTTGGGAAACTTTATAGCATAGAACTACATAGACAATGAGGATTAACTCTTCCAGTCAGAAAGATATGGGGTTTAATTGTTGCTTAAAATTCATTTCTTGGACTATCATTTAAATTTCTTTCGCAAGAACCACAGCGAGGGACATTTCCACCAAGACATTTTTATCATGGGAAAGAGGAGATCTGTATGATCGCGAACTATTGCTGGCACTTAAAGAGGAATGTTTCAGAAGCTAACTTTAATAGAAAATCATCAACTGTCACTTTTAAGTTTATATTAATAATTTTTTAAAAGTACCGGTATGTGATTAAATACTTTTTTCAGAATTAGCCTATAATATCACTAAAAATCCACGCATGGTAGAAAAAAAAACCTAGTTCAATATTTGAATTCAGCATAAATGTACTATCAGATTCAGACTTTTTTTTGCCAAAACTATATTTAATTTTGTAAACAAGTGTTATTGTGTAAGTGTATGGAAGTGCTGCATAGACCAATAGTAATGTATGCAGCGGAAACTTGCCCTTTGGATGAAAGAGAAAGGAGAGTGAAGGCCATGGGAATGGAGTTTTTGAGGAGCATGTGAGCTGTCACCAGAAGAGATAGGATTAGGAATGAAGATGTAAGATCTAGAGTTGATGTACATGAGATAGCAGAGGAAGCTAGGATGAGATGGTATGAACATGTAATTAGGATGGTAAGGGAGAGGATTCCAAGAAGATAAATGAATATGAAATATGTAGGGAAGAGACAACAATGGGAACAAAGAACAAGATGTAAGGAACAGACAGCAACAAAGTTGCAAGTGAGAGGAGCAGAGTAGGAGAGAGTACAGGAGGGAGATGAGGCATTTTACTAAACAGAACCGGCCTAACACTAGTTTCTTATTCACAATATATACAGACTCATCCCTTATTTATTACAAATCATTCTCTTTTAAATATTCTGACTCATTTCTTTTTAAATTCGACTAATTCCTTATTTATTCTGACAGGTTACTCTTTAATATTCGTTCCTTATTTTTTCTGACATATTCCTTATAAATTTTGAATCTTATATTATTTATTGTGACTAGTTCTTTTTTAGTCTGTGTCCTTTCTTATTTAGTTGTAACTTTATCCTTTTTAATTTTGGTTACAATTTTTTAATAATAAGAGCATCGTATTTATTTTTAATTGTTTCTAAATCATTCTGACTCAATATTTATTTTAACTCAATCCTCGTTATTTATCGCAACTTGTTATAATTTATGTATGACAAATTTCTCCCTACTATTTATTCCTACTAGTTCATTTATTTTGATTCGCCCCATAATGAACCGATGAGTTAATTATTAATTTCAATTAATTCAAACTATATTTTATTTTTCTGACTTAATAATCCTAAACTATTCCGAAAAATTTATTAATAATCCCGACATTGTAATTTATTATTCAAACTAAATCCTCTATATTTATTCGGACTTGTTTTTCTTTATTAATTACAATTCGTCACTTATCTATTCCTACTCATTACTATTTGTTTTAAGAGCCGTTTTTAAGATATTCCAAAAAATTCCTCAGGTGTAGGCTTACTTGAGTTGATCCGTATTCATTCTTAGTCTTTATTCCAATACGTTCCTTATTTATTTAATTTAAATGACTTCCTGACTGCCCATATTTACGATAATGCCACAGTGTGGTAGTAGCTAAGCGGAAAAGGTGTATAGGACATGTTCTTACTTAAAGTTTCTTCTGGGCGTTGTTTCTTGATGATAGATGAATTAATTCCTTTAATAAATAGCCTGTTTGGAAGGTTTTTGAATAAATAAAGGCAGCGCATACATATATGAATTAAGGTCCACAAATTTGGTGGTAATCTAAACTCAATTAACCTCATCAGGCTCCTATACATTGGTGAAGCCTGATAGCGCCTTCTCGCCTTTGCATAGAAGCGTGATGAGTGATGTTCATTGTAAGAAAAGTTGAACGAATCCTCAAAAACCCCAGATGAACGACTTACCAATGTATCTCTACCATACTCTTGAGATGGATTTCTAGAAGATGAGGCTGGTTCCCTGGAGGTGGCTGGTTCCCAGGAAGTGGATGATTCCCTGAAGGAGGCTGGTTCCATGGAGGTAGCTGATTCCCTTAAGGTGGATGACTCCCTGTACGTGGCTGACTCACTATTTGATTGACTTAACAAACAATCTTTCTTGTAATATTTATACACCTTCATTATAAGAGCAAAATTATTCACATCGAATGCAGATGTTTTCTTCATGTGAGCAAAATCTTCTTGACTCAACATCATGGCCTTGGAATGCTCCATACTGAAGGAAGCATCTTGTTGACCTGACACGGATGGTGGACTGGACAGTCTTACAATATTATCATGAAGGGGAGGTGTTTCCATTGATGATACAATCGGCTCAAGAGAAGAAGAGCTATGGTGGCTGACTTACTGACCTATACTTACCATTCTGTTCTGTCCTCTTGTTCTCTTGTACACTGGTGGAGGTCGTAGTTTCCTCTGTAAAAAATTGTTCATAACGAACCGGTTGTGTGGACGATGGCAGCCCATCGTCCGGGCACTCAAGGGTGCTAGGAGTGCCCCCTTGTTGCTCACAATCAACTGCAACAAATCGCCACAAACAAAATATTATATTGAGAGGAAGAGGCTATTTACTCGTTGATATATCAAGGTGCTTTCTTTTCTAAAGATTAGTTCTATGAAAGGGCTAACAGTCGGATAATATTTAGAAGAAAAAAATCATTTGTTTTCTCTTTGAAAGTTGTACTAACGAAAGTGCGGTACTATTTATTTGTCTCTGTCTCATAGATAAGGGATGTCTGTCTATCTGTATTTCTCTTTTTCTCTCTCTGAGAGATTGCTGCACCTGTGCACTGGGTGACAGTAAAATGCATTCAGTCGGTGGTGTATTGTTTATGACACATGTAAATATAACAATGATCAAACCTCAAATCGGTTTATCCTCCCCGGTAAATCGAGAGTTTACCATATATGGATTTTTGACAATATGAACTAACTTAAGTCCTAATTACTCCGAATAGGAACTGTTATACTGTAGCTTCATTTTAACCAATAGGCTGAGGGTATGTGTTCCAATATTAAAAAAAAACATCCTTAAAGTTTATTTGTGAATGGATATGAACATTATTATTTATACATAACAATTGACAGCAATAATGACTGACTATGAAAATAATTAATAATTATAGTTTATTTCTGTTATGTTAAACTAAAAATAACAGTGTTATAATATAGCATCTTATACTACCTATAGCTATCACTATCAGCCCTCATAACAAAATTATTCTAACACCATGTTTCTTAAATAAAATAAAAGGACACCTCGAAAATCTGTGGGAGCAAAGCACATCAGTTGAGTTCCCTAGTAGAGTTCCAATCCTGCGTGTAGGTATTGAGTAGGTCAGTTGAGTTCCCTATTACTGAGACAATACTACCTGTGAGAGCTGAGAATGTCATTCAAATTCCCTTCCACTGAGACAATCTGCCTATCAGAGCTGAGAATGTCATTCAAATTCCTATTCACTGAGACAATACTGCCTGCAAAAGCTGATAACGTCATTCAAATTCCCTTCCACTGAGAATATCTCCTGTAAGAGCTGAGAATGTCATTCAAATTATTTAGCAATGAAACAATCCTACCTGTGAAAGGTAATCACTCCAGTAGATTTTCCTAGCAATGAAACAATCCTACCCGTGAAAGGTAATCACTCCAGTCGATTTTCCTAGCAATGAAACAATCCTACCTGTGAAAGGTAATCACGCCAGTCGATTTTCCTAGCACTGAGACAATCCTACCTGTGAAAAGTAATCACGCCAGTGGAGTTCCCTAGCACTGAGACAATCCTACTTGTGAAAGGTGATCACACCTATCGAGTTCCCTAGCAGTGAGACAATCCTACCTGTGAAATGTGATACCACCTGTCGAGTTCCCTAGTACTGAGACAACTCTACCTGTGAAAGGTAATCACGCCAGTGGAGTTCCCCAGCACTGAGGCAATCCTACCTGTGAAAGGTGATCACACCTGTCGAGTTACCTAGCACTGAGACAATCCTACCTGTGAAAGGTGATCACACCTGTCGAGTTCCCTAGCACTGAGACAATCCTACATGTGAAAGGTGATCACACCTGTCGAGTTCCCTAGTACTGAGACAACTCTACCTGTGAAAGGTAATCACGCCAGTGGAGTTTCCCCAGCACTGAGACAATCCTACCTGTGAAAGGTAATCACACCTGTCGAGTTCCCTAGCAGTGAGACAATCCTGTGAAAGGTGATCACACCTATCGAGTTCCCTAGTACTGAGACAACTCTACCTGTGAAAGGTAATCACGCCAGTGGAGTTCCCCAGCACTGAGACAATCCTACCTGTGGAAGGTGATCACGCCAGTGGAGTTCCCTAGCACTGAGACAATCCTACATGTGAATGTGAAAGTTAATCACGCCAGTCGAGTTCCCTAGCAGTGAGACACAATAGAAAGAAAAGATAAATTTCCTATTAATGCACGTTCGTGACTTACCGTGGTGTAAATTTCGGCGCACATGTGCCAGACGCTCCCGGATACTGCAATACGCCTCTGTGACATGCCGGCTTAGCCCTCTGAAACAATCACCGAAACATCCACTGCTAATTTTCGTTTAATTCTTTAAAATAATTTACTTTATTTTTCGCAAACTCATACTAACGTCATTTACGGTTCTCCGAGAAGACACCACAAAGATTTATTTTGCTAGGCAACGGGCGCAACAAAATTTGTTTTTAATAAGAATGAACAAACCTTGTAGAGACGCTATTGATATACTCATGAATCCTTTAGATTGATATCCTTGGCATTGGAGTACAGTCAATTTCCTTTTGTTTTAATACACAATATTTGATCTATCAATGAAAAAACTAACTTATAAATAAATCTAGATTAAAATCCATATTATTTTATAAAATTAGATTCTTTGTTAATTTATTTGAATTCATTATAATCCTGAAAAACCTTACAAAAATAATTTTCGCATTTCTTTTATTTCAACCATGGCATTCTTTTTCAAGTAGTAGAAATATTTCCTATTAGGGCCCCGCCCTGTGCTCTTGACACAAATTCTGGTTTGGGCAAAGTAGCGCCTTAAGAAAAGCAAATAAAGGAGAATTTTCCTTAAAAAAATCCCTTACTTCCTCAAACTTTTGTCAAATTACCCAGATCTGTAGGGTTTAGGCCTATGCACACTTGTATGGTTGGATAGAGAATTGAATTTCCTATCAGAGAATCACTCTGTTCTCTTGACAAAATTCTGTTTTGGAAGCTGTAGTGCCTTTAAAAAAAACGTGTAAAGGAGGATTTTCCGGGAAAAAAAATCGCGTACTTTCTCAAGCTTTGGTAAATGCTCAGATCTGTAGGGTCTAGGCCTATGCACACTTATATGATTGGATAGAAAATTGAATTTTCTATCAGGATCCCGCTTTGTACTCTTGACATAAATTCTGGTTTGGGCAATGTATCGCCTTAAATAAGCATGTAGAGGAGGATTTTCCTTAAAAAAAAAAGCCTGTACTTCCTTAAGATTTTGTCAAATTGCTCAGATCTATAGGGTTTAGGCCTATGCACATTTATATGATTGGCTAGAGAATTCAATTTCCTATCAGGATCTCTCTCTGTTCTCTCGACACAAATCCTGGTTTGGGCAATGTATCGTCTTAAAAAAAGCGTGTAAAGGAGGATTTTTCTTTAAAAAAAATACGGTACTTCCTCAAGCTTTTGTCAAATTACTCAGATATGTAGGGTATAGGCCTATGCACACTTATATGGTTGGATAGAGAATTGAATTTCCTATCAGGGCCCACTTTGTGCTCTTGACACAAATTCTATTTTGGAAGCTGTAGCGCCTTAATAAAACATGTAAAGTTGGATTTTCCGGAAAAAATCCCGTACTTCCTCAAGCTTTGGTCAAATTACTCAAATCTGTAGGGTCCATGCCTATGCTACTTATATGGTTGGATAGAGAATTGAATTTTCTATCAGGGCCCCACTTTGTGCTCTTGACAAAAAAATTATTTTGGAATTCGTACCGCCTTAAAAAAACGTGTAAAGGAGGATTTTCCGAAAAACAAATCCTGTACTTTCTCAAGCTTGGGTCAAATTGCTCAGACCTGTATGATTTAGGCCTATGCACACTTATATGGTTGGATAGATAATTAAATTTCCTATCAGGACTTAGCTCTGTGCTCTTGACACATATTCTTTTTAAGAAGCTGTAGCACCTTAAATAAACGTGTAAAGGAGGTTTTTGCTTGAAAAAAATCGTGTACTTTCTCAAGCTTTTGTCAAATTGCTCATATCTTCAGGGTCTAGGCTTATGCACAATTTTTTTGGTTTGATAGAGAAATTAAATTATATTTTTACGGTCTCGTTTTTTATTTTTAAACACTAATACCTCCATCTATAATTATTTTATAAACTAATTTTCTATAGGCTATATTTGTTTTTCTTGTTGTGGTAATGGACGTGTAGATTATTGTGTATGTGGAATAGCTCAGAGATTATTAGAATAGTTCAGCCCAACAATTATTAAATGCTTGTATAACTCTTCTGTCAGCTAATACTTCATTCTAACTTTGATGACATGTTGAAATTTAACTCACTTAACTTATATTACAAGTGTTGCGATTTTTTCCTTTTTACTTCTTCACGCCCTTAATATAAAAGGTCTAATGACGTTTGGAGCAAGCTATGAAGTAAATTTGTCAATAGACATTCTTCCTACTGATGTACTTACACTCATATTTC
Organism: Timema shepardi; assembly: GCA_902151425.1. NCBI lineage: Eukaryota > Metazoa > Arthropoda > Insecta > Phasmatodea > Timematidae > Timema > Timema shepardi. The sequence goes on from CABFVX010007538.1 coordinate 7,670, forward strand.
AATATTGCGACCTTTTCACCCTTGGTAAATTGAATTCAACATGTAAAAGATTTCATGCCATCATAAACAATGACTTTTTCTGGTCTGATAAAAGTAAAAAGACAATTGTCACAAACCAGTTCTTTAATCCTATTCGAGAAAGGTAGGTCCAAATTGTGAGGCTAATGGCATTCCCAAACCATTGTCTGGGCCGGGGGCCATAAGTTTTACACAAATGATTAGGCTAAAGGTACCATACATTTTAGGTTATATTTAGATTCGTAAAGGACCTAATAAAGTAAATAGGTTATATACCATGGGTCTTCTTTAAAACTCTGATGCTATTAAGTTGTCACTTCTGTGCTAGGGGTCCGGGGTTTTGATCCTCTGTCCCGGCACAGATTTATCTGATTACCAAACCCTTCCTTCACCTCTGACAAGACATCTTGTGAATGTGGGGAATGCCAGTTCTCCACCGTGGTTCGGATTCCACGTTAAACTGTAGGTCCTCCATTTCATCTCACAATCACCCTACCATTACACATTAGCGTAAGTGCGTATAACCCGAACGGGTAGTAAGACGTGGTGCTAATAATAATAATAATAATATTAAGTTGTCAAGTAGTTGTGTTAAGTCCCGAATGAATCATTAGTCAACTAACAGGTTAATCTAAGCATTTTATATTTATTTACAAATAAAGTTCTGTGATGTTTCTCTTTAACTCCGCAACCTCAGTAAAAAATAATTTCATAGCTAGGCCCTATTTTGGCCTGCTCTATTTTTCATTGTGTTGTCATCCTATGGATAGCCATTATTTGGTAGTGAAATCTTATGGTTACTATTGAGAAAATATTTTTTTGCAAAAAAATCTTTCCTTGCAGTGTTATTTATTCCATGAGATAAAAAGGTGTCTGTCGCCTATTAAAATATTTTGAAAAGGTTACTAAACAATTACTTTATTAAAATGTCTTATTATAATACAAATATGACACGCTTTGCATATAAATAAATAGGCCTATTCTATTAAAGTCTAAATAACCTATAGTACCTTGGACTACACTTTGTGTTTTAGGGGTATGGATTAATAAAGCATACATTACCCCTAATCCTATGTCCTTTTCCTGTGTTTGTCCTTTATGTGATACCTTTTAATTGTTCCTATCTATGTGTCCTATTATTCTTCACCATTTTCCTTTTTTTACTCTTTTGTGTTTTTTGGTTTTCTCTTTTAGGAAGTTGCTTTGTGCGTTTCACACTCCTCCCTGATGAGTTCCGATAGAATGAAACCTAGGTAGGGGGATTGGGCGGTGACGATCAATTTTCTTTAAAAGACATCCATTACTTCTTTGTCCATTGGCAGCACTGTAAAGTGTGAACTGCGTTCTTCTTTTCATTGTAAAGGCCATATTGTGTTCATCCCCCTTTTATATGTTTCTATCCACTTTTCCTATACCTTCTTCCAAATATAATTACACACAAGAATAAGTAAGTTTAGAGTCATATGACACTATGATTTATAAATTTTTAACAAAAAACTAAATCCAAACAAAACACATCACCCAAATCACTTTTTAAATTTAAATAGGGCTATTGTTGATGATGTGTCACTTTCCTGTGATCCTGCACACTCGATGAATGACATCCCATGAAGCTTTGTGTTAAACCTGTGATTCTGCACATTAAAATGGATTTGATGTCATTGTAAGATATGTAAGCCCACCATTTATATTTAATTGTTATATTGAATAGGTTATTTGTTCCATAATTATGTATTTAATTTACTGACACATCAACATGTAAGGTTAGGCCTAGCTAGGTTGGGAAAGAGTCATAGTAATAAAAGGTTAGGTTAATTCATATAAACTAGGTCTTGTTTATTTCCATGACATCAATATTACGCTTAAAAGGTTTTGCACTTCCAGAATTTAGTCATTAGGAATAGGCTACTTGTGATCACTAACATGGCATGGTGTCAATTGGCTTGAAGTTAAATTTACTATGAAGTAATGTTAATTGTTATTGTTGTAGATGGTTTCTACACCTTTGTAAAGTTGGTAGAGTCTGTTTGGGGTCTAGTGTGATGTGTCCATGTTCTAGAAAGGTCGAAAGATACCCCATCGCTTGAATGAGGGAAACCTTTTCTTATTTGATTTTAAATTCTTTTGGTCAAATCAATTTTACATATTTTTATTATTTACTACAAGTACAAACACATAACATATTATATTTATCTTCCACCTTTATTCCCTTATAAACACAGATTCAATTTTTTTTAGTGAATTAACATTAACTAAACTCTCACACATAGGTCTAGCTTTAGTCAATCCTTTAATACACTGTAACACCCATTTTATTATTTAATCATAATTTTAATTTAAAAAAATATATCTTTAATGTGTTTATAATAAAAAAAAAATCAAACAAGTTTAACCTAACCTTCCAAAAAATATGGGCCTAATCAACAAGGCTAAACCTAACTACAGATGTAAAATGCCAGGGTATATGGTTAAGGGTAAATACCCTAGGATTTTGCCTGAGTAAACAGTACACACAAAATTCATAAATACCGAGGTATATATGAATTTCCCTTGAAAACTTAAGTTTCTCATATTTTTATTTTTAGTTCTACAAAATTCTAGGTCTATATACAATACAGTACATATAATTTTACATGATATATATATAAAAATGGTTAGCCTACTCTATTATTTACTGCAAATTAGGAGATAACCATTCAATTGAACACATTGATAAGTAGTTTTTAATATTATTGTTCTTTGATTTCTTTGCTAATGAATTTTTTAATCCTTTTATAGTTATTTAGAATAGAGCACTAGGCTAGATCTTGGTTTAAATTAGAAGGGATAGCCAGCAAGGACACTTGCCTAGGTGATACTGGAGTAGAAATTGTTTAGATATAACACTAAAAACACAGACAAACACTTTGACAGTGAAAGCTTGTCCTTAATAAAGTTAATATTGTTATATTAAAATCCTTAGGCTTATAACTTCCCAGTTAAAAAGTGAGTTCATGTTTGTCTTGATTCACTACACACAGGCACGTATTAAGAGAAAGAGGCTCGTAGGGCTGAAGAAAATGATGACAGACAGAATATTGTTGCTGACTTGGTAAACCAAATAAAAGGCTGCTTACCGGATGATGGAAGTACGTATGCAGTGTGTGCACAAGAAAACAGTAGCCTGGGTTGCGATAAACAAGCATTCCTAATCGTAATTACAAAGGTGTTTTCATGAAACGTGAACAAACTGCTTGTATAACAACATGACCAATTGCTGCCACTTCTTTCTCCATTCCTTTTCCAGGTACAAGATTGGTTAAAAGTGTCTGAAGACTGTCAGGAATATATGTGACATTAATTGCACGTTTTGATTGGTTAACCAAGTCAGTTACACATTCTGTTCATCATTTTCTTCCAAATATTGGGCAACATGTATAAATGCTTCATGCCGCTCCCTGTCTTCTGGCCTTCCTGCTCTGGCATCAGGTAATTCACAAACAAACTTAAAGGGAATCCCTTTCTGAGTTCAAAAATTAACATTACAATGCTGATGGTAGCAAGCGTCTGCTATGTGTAAGTCTCGCACAGACTGAACTTAACATTTCAAATTTTCATTCCACTCATCTTAGTGTTCATCACAGATGGCAATTACATTGTTGTCAAAACTTGATACAGGAAAGGCTTTCTTGCTCTCTCCATATAATATGGAGTTATTTCAACACCACAAAACAGTATTTTTCGTAATCAAATGTGTCTGACTAAGATCGAAGAGAGCGTCAAGTGGAAACTTTAAACTCACAAACTGGACCCTACATTTCTTATGGACTTGTTGACCAACATTAATGCGGAAAAAGCTAAATTTGCGCTCTTTGCATGCTTTGTTGATTCCTTAGATTCCTTTTTTATTTCAATGTGGCTATATTTCCAAGATTTATACTACACAAAAAGCAGTTTTTTCCATCATGCATTACTCACTCAGAACCTGTAAAGAAAAAATAATACTAAACAACAGGTTGACTACCTCTATATAAACAGTTATAAACACACATAATTGACAAAGGCAGTTGTTTAATAAGTTATATAATAGCGCCTAACTCAGAAAAGTGTTTTATTTTGTTGGTCAGTTGGCCTCACTGTGTACAATACTTTTAGTGTTTGTTCTAACATGGATTTGTTTTATAACCTTCATTGTATAATTAATTCTGTCTTGAGATTGTTGACCATGGCTCAAAGTTAATTTTGTATGTGATAATAAAACATGGCGCAGTCGGTAGTGTCTGCAGTGGTTTATCTGTGATTCAAATTTGTGGATACAATTATCTCGTCCTGTAAAGAAGCAGTTATCAATATGGAGTTTAATAAACCAAAGTCACTAAATCTTGCCGGAGATTTGGCGAAGAATTTCGATGAATTCCAGGAAGAAGTTCTAGAATATTTTGAGGCGACAGAGACTGGAACAAAATCTTCGGGCGTGCAAATAGCCAGGCTAAAAAACCTATTGGGACGAGATGCTGTCCGACTCTATAAAACCTTAACTACCATCAAACCTGAAGAGGAAACAGTCAATGGTATATTGTATGTTCTTAAATCTCACTGTATTCCGAAGAAGAATGAAACCATCCTTGTGTTCAATTTTTTTAATAGGAAACAATGTCTCGGTGAACCGTTTGAACTTCTACGCAGAGCTTTTGCCACACCTTGTGAATTTGGTGACCAGGAGGATAAATTGCTGCGTGCGCAAATAATATTGGGTGTGAACTCGCAGTCAATAAAACAACACCTTCTTAGGGAAGACACTACCCTACACAAAGTTCTAGAATATTGCAAATCAGTGGAGCTAGCAGACAAAAACTTGAAAACCATTGAGGATGGAGGGGGATCCTCGCAGAGTGATATATTTAAAGTGAGTAGAAAAACAACCACCCCCCAAACCTCCCAAGTGCAGAATCGGTGCCACCTTCAGAGAACACGACAATCAAGAAGTTGGAACAATCTACAGCAGACTGAACCGTTACGTCCCGACCCCAAAGAAAATCTTGGTGTGTCCAGAAACAAGTTTAGTGAAAAGTTTATTAGAAAAGTGTGTTATCGTTGTGGTTATGACCATCCAAACCGGCCTTGTCCCGCAATTAATAAGCGATGTAATCGATGCCGAGGTATGAACCATTTTGCCAGAAATTGTGTTGCCACAAATAGTTTTTCTAGTGTTCGTAGTGCTTTTGAACTAGGAGCTATGAACGCTGATAATAATGTTGCTAACCAGACTTCAAATGCTGGTGAGTGTAGTTATTTTTGTCAATTACAAGATACTGATGGTCACCCTTTGCCCCCTGTTTCAGGTTATTCAGATATAGGTTCTCTTTCAATTATAAATTCTGTTAATACCAATCGTCATTGGTGCATATCATTGCTAATTAACTGCAAACCTATACTTTTCAAACTAGACACAGGGGCAGAAGTTAACATCCTTCCATTAAGGTCTTTGGAGTTCATTGGACCCGATTATAGTTCTAGGCTAAGTGCTCCTAAAACTTATATTGAAGCTTTTGGGGGTTTTGAGATTGCACCTGTTGGTGAAATTTGTCTTCCTGTTGTCTATGAAAACAAAACACATAGCTTGGTGTTTACTATTGTCAATTCAGTTAAAGCCGTACCCTTACTTAGCCTTTCATCTTGTGTGAAACTCAATCTCATTACAAAAAATTTTGTTGGGGTTCTCAATGCTGATAAACCTGATTTTCAAAACTTCTGGAATTCAAACCAGGATGTTTTTAATGGCCTTGGATGTTTTCCAGAGGTTCTTGATTTAAAATTAAAAAAAGGTGCTATACCTAAAAGCAGCCCAGCCCGCAGAGTTCCCCTAAAACTGTTAAGTAAACTTAAGGTGCATTTAGATGACCTTGAACAGCGTGGCATTATTGAATGTTGTGACGCTGGTGAATGGGTAAACAATCTAGTTATTGTAGAGAAACATAAAACAGGGGCCATAAGGCTGTGCATAGATCCTAAGGATCTCAACGAAAATTTGGTCCGAGATTATGTGTTGATTCCCACTCTCGAGGAGATTAGTTCCAAAATGGGCAATAAAAAATATTTTTGTGTATTTGATTTAAAAGATGGGTTTTACCAAGTTAAATTGAGTAAAGAATCAGCTGGTCTATGTACGTTCAGCACCCCCTTTGGATGTTATCGGTTTTTACGCGCCCCATTTGGACTAAGTGTGCTTCCTGAGTACTTCCAAAAGATGACTCATAAATACTTTGGGAATATTGGGGGAGTATGTGTATATTTTGATGATGTTTTATGTGGAGCAGACACAATGGAAGAGTTATGGAAAATAGTTAAACAGGTTATTCAAGCTGCTCGTGAAAACAACATAGTATTCAACCCGGAAAAAGTTCAATTCTTTGTGGATAAAGTTAAATTTTTGGGTTTGGAATTTGATAAGGATGGAATTCGTCCTGACGACACTAGGGTTCAGGCTATTCAGGACATAGAAGTACCTGCTTCAAGGAAGGATTTGCAGCGTATTTTGGGAACAGTCAACTACCTAAGACCATTTGTGCCCCACCTGTCAGATATTTGCACCCCATTCCGTGAACTTCTGAAAAAAGATTCCGAGTGGTCTTGGAATTCCTCCCACAGTAAGCAGTTAGAGCTTTTGAAAAAGTCTATAGCACAACATGCCTTGTTGACTCCTTTTGACCCCTTCAAACCCATCAACATACATGCTGACAGTAGTCAATATGCCCTTGGGGCCACGTTAATGCAAGATGGCAAGCCCATTTTATATGCTTCACGATCGCTTACCACCACTGAGCAAAATTATGCTCAGGTGGAAAAAGAATTGCTCGCTGTCGCATTTGCATTCAAAAGGTTCCATAACTTCGTCTATGGTCACGAAGATGTAACTGTTCATTCAGATCATCAGCCACTCACCTCCATCATTGTAAAAGCCATTGGTAAAATTACCAATAATCGCCTCCGCCGCCTTAGGCTGAAACTATTGCCCTATTCATTCACACTCAAGTATTTAGCAGGCAAATACATGCATATAGCGGATTTGTTATCCCGAAATTGTAAAATTATTCCTTCATCTGTAGATGAAAGTATGTATGATATAGTACATGTTATAGGGACAACCTCCGATGTTCAACTATCCTTACTTGCAAAGTACAAGAAAAATACAGCTGGGGACTCTGTTTTGAGCAAAGTATTTAATTATTACATTAAAGGTTGGCCTAAGTCATTGTCATCAGATTGCTCAGAGCTGAATCATTATTTTTCCCTCAGAAAAGACATCACAGTCCATGATGGGCTTCTTTACTATGATGAACGTCTATTAGTTCCATTTAAACTGAGGTGCTTCACCCTTGAGATCCTTCATGCAACCCACCTCAGTTTTGAAAAAGTCAAGGCTCAAGCATCCCGCAGCTTCTATTGACCAGGAATCAACTGATTTGAAAAAATTTATACATGCGTGCCCAACATGTAATCGATTTCAACGGTCTAAAATAAAGGACCCGCTGCAACCTCATGGCATCCCGGATCCCTTTGCTAAAGTTGCTGCTGATTTTGCGGATTATAATGGCGACAGCTATCTTGGTTATTGTGGACTACCATTCGCGGTGGATTGAGGCTGAGAAGGTCCCGAGTAAGATTGCTTCCACTGCTATAAGTAAGCTCAAACCAATCTTTGTATGTTTTGGGATTCCCAAACAATTCATGTCTGACAACCAACCTTTTGACTCATATGAATTCAAAGTATTTGCTCAATCATGGAATATTGAATTAGTAACCTCCAGTCCTCACTATCCCCGCAGCAATGGTTTGGCTGAGAAAGCGGTTGGAATTGTCAAATTGATGTTAAAAAAGGCGCAATATGACCGTGGAGACTTTCCACTTTTTCTTCTGGATTATAGAAATAGCCCAGTAGCAGGACTTCCATACTCACCTGCTCAGCTTCTTCAAAGTCACACCCTCAATTCTAGACTGCCTGTACAGGATTGCCGCTTGAAGCCAGAACTAATTATTGATGATGTAGTGACTGCGATAGTAGGGCAATCGTTACATTATGACAAAACTGCTCGATTCCACGAGAAAGTTTTTAACCCTGAGCAGTATGTTTTTATTTGGAACAACAAACTGCGGTTTTGGGAAGAGGGCAGTGTGGTTAAGATATTGAAAAACAGATCATATCTGGTGTGTATAAAAGGAAAACTTTATAGACGAAAATCACTTCATATTAGGCCTAGGCACTCTTGTAATGACATTTCCTGTGAAGATCATGATAAGGTGAGGAGCTTTGGTGATGATAAGGGTGAACTTGAAGGATTAAAGGTAACACCACCATCATCTCCTAATAACAAGCCAGAAGGCATAATAGCCTCAACTTCTCAGTCTCCTAATTCAGAAATGAATACTGTGGTCATTTGGCCTCACTGTGTACGATACTTTTAGTGTTTGTTCTAACATGGATTTGTTTTATAACCTTCATTGTATAATTAATTCTGTCTTGAGATTGTTGACTATGGCCCAAAGTTAATTTTGTATGTGATAATAAAACAGCGGTTGAATTTTAAGATGTCGACAAATTTTAATAAACCGAAGTTTGTATCATATTTTTTATCCAATATAAATGTATGTGTAATGCATTTTTCTGAGTGATTTTAGTGTTTTAATTGAAGATGACAAAATAATCTTGTTTTTATCGAAAGCTTGGGCTTCTGCTATTTTCATCGATCCATAATACGTGCACTTTGGCTATGTAGTTTCTGCATAGTTCTAATTTAAAAGTTCAAATTATACATAATCATTTAATTTTAATACACTATATTAATAAATATATATCACCTCAGTGAAAGGGAGGGAAGAAGTGATTTTGACAAACGAAATATAAAAATTGTCTGAAAAAAATGATTACCAAGAGTAACCCGAGAACTTTAGGATTGTAAAGGTCTATTATGACCATTCATCATACTAAGAATACAAAAACATTTTCTTTTAGGAAATTTTATACTCGTTCATTCATCTTTAGTCCATGTTTGGAATAAAATTGATAGCTTTCAAGATATTGATGATTCTCACTCCGGCCACCAATTATTTCCGCCAGGGGTGTTGCACGAAATATATTTGGGGGAGGGAGGGTGTGAACCAGTGTTTTTCCCAACTCTAAGCATTTCATAATTAGAAAAATTCCCAAGTAGCAAAAGAGAGTACAAAAAGGACAATGTTGAGAATGGTGGGAGGAGGAAGGGGGCAGGAAGTGGATCCCCATTTTATTTTCTATTTGGGGTGATAATCAAACCTTGAACCGAGATTTTAGGCAACTGTATTTTTAAATTTATTTATTTGCAAGGCTGTAGACAGCCAATAATTTCAAGGGGGTTTGGTGGGTACATCCTTCAATTGCCGGAAGCTAGAAATAATTCTAATTGATAAACAGTTCTAGAAGCTATCTGAAGTGTTTTAATGGCAACATTACCCCCTAACTGCTGATGGCTAGAAAAAATTCGGAATATTAAACACCTCTAGAAGCTCTTTGAAGTGCTTTTTATGTAAACACAGCCACCTAATATTGTTTGAACAATTTTTAAAGCTACAAGGCTTTTTCAGTGCAACTTGAATTATTATTTATTTAACTTTACCTGCATCTGAGGCTAATATCCAATTGAGCTTAAATATATTCATTTAGATTTGCAGATGTTGTTCAAATAATATAGTTTAGATTAAAAAATTTAACTGACTTTATTACATCGGTTTCCATCATTTTGTATTTTATGCAACTTTTATTTTATTTTTAAGTTTTTTCAATGTGTTTTACTACCAGCCTGGACTATCTACAGTTAGCTACACCAGTGGGATAGGTAAAATTTAGAGGAAATGTACACTTATTTGCTTGGAGGGATATTATGATAAACTACCCCTGGCCAGAATTAAAATCTTGACTTCACCTTCACCAACAAACCAAACCAAAAGAGCGTGACATTAAACCCGCATGTCCACTAATGCTTGTTTTAATTGTTATAAATTTCTTATAATAATGATTATATGTGACTATATGTAGTAAAATAGAATCAACAAGCCTGGAGCTAGGAGATAGGTTCATATTATACTAGCATCATTACAAGGCTGCCACAGTAAACAAGTCAGCAAGAAGCTATCAGAATGGAATAGTCAAAAGAAACCTAAGCAGTAACTAGGTCATTTTTAGCACTTTAACAACTTAATTTTCTCTTAGAATTCTGCATCTTCCTATAATAATTAAAACCCTTTAAAAAGTAAATACAAAGCTAAGACCTCTATATTGTGACCTCACCCAAAACACTGTGCGATCCCCAGGTTGGAAAATGCTGCTCTATTATAACACATTTGAAAGCAATATACAGAGGGGTCTAAAAAAATGTACTCACTGTTTGATAGTCCATATATTTTCTGACAAATTTGACATGCAGGTACAATTTTCGGCACTGAGAGAGAGTTATGGTATATGTTCGAAATGACCACCAGCAGTGTCCAAACAACGTCGATGGCGCCGAACTTCAGACCAAACTACGGGTGTCAGTGTATGTGGCGTAATGGCAGCACATGACGCTATGATTGTTTCATGTTGTAGCTGGTTTTTGTCGCTACATATCATCCTTGATAGTCCCCCACAAGTAGAAGTCCAGAGGTGTCAAATCAGGAGACCGAGGTGGGTACTCAAAAGCACCTCTGTGACCTACCCATCGTCCGGGTAGAGTGTCATCCAAGTACAACCTGACATCTCGATGGTAGTGAGGCGGGGCTCCATCTTGTTGCATGTAAAACATTTCATCGCCATACAGGGTTTGGATGGCAGGCAAAATCCTTCTCTGAAGCATATCAAGATACACCTGACCAGTTATGGTATCCTTGAAGAAGAGGGTACCAATCAAACCATGCGATGACAGACCAACTTGCACATTAAGCCTCATTAGATTCACTCACTGCCTTGTCCACATGAAAGTGAAGATTTTCAAAAGCCCAGTAGACACAATTGTGTGGGTTCACAGAACCGTTAAGTTTGAATTATGCCTCGTCAGTCCACACAAATTTCCCTGCAAATCTCTCATCCTCACCAACCATGTAAAGACTGCAACACGCGATGAACAAGGACGGCCCGGATCGAAGGTTGGAATACTGTGAGTGGTTTGAGTACATGGTTGGCGAGGACAACCCACATCCTCATGTCATTTCGTTTTGAAATTATTGATTTACAAACAGTGATTGCATTTTTTTGGACCCCTCTATAGTAAGCTCCCTGAGATCTAGTATTCGCTCGTCACTTTATTAAAAAATTAGCAATTTGGTCATGTTTATTTAAAAACATTTTCAACTGTAGATTAAAGCAAAAAAAAAATTGAATTTATCGATATTTCTACAGTATTTTGATACCTGTCTACCATTGTCCTGCTTCATAACCTCATGTAAGTTGCCCTGAAATGTTAATACTGGTATGTCAATGAACTATTCAGAAACATATTGTAATTTAGCACGTGAGGGTGAAGGGGATTCCCCTGACATTTTATTAAATAACTATGTCAAATTCGAAATAAGCATGCTAAACAACATGGTTATATGAAATTTCATGCAAATCGAACACTAAATAACAAATTTAAAAAATGTATTCCAAATTTAAAAATGTTAAAGGGTGAAAAAAAACTCATCTCTTGTTTAATGTAGTATACTTAATCAATTGAAAAATTATAAAATTTGTAACAATGTAACACAGCCCTATTATTACTCCTCTTCTTTCATTGTTGCTTTGAACCAATTTAAATTGCTTTCATGAAAGCTAATTTTAATGAATAATGAAGTAAGATACATTAGTTCAATTCAAACTAGTATGGATACTTGTTAGACAAATTAGTGTGTATATCAGAAGTCAAACATTAACACTAACCTCAATGTCCTCATTTCATCAGCCAGAGCTTTTGATAATAAAACAATAAAATGTTGCATAACATTCACTGCATATATGCCTTCAAAATTCAATAAAGCCCTAATAATTAAGTCATGGGCTCTACAACAAATAATAATATGAATCATAAAACTGTGACAGTCTAGCAGCCATGAAAGTCACAACTAAAAACACTAAACAATAAAAAAAAAATTGGCTAACAATGCTGCCACCTAAAGCATTGCTGTTTGAGTGAAATTTTGCCACTGGGCAGCTCATGTTCCCTTATGATTCGTTTCCATACCTCATTTTGCATGCACTGACTGGCTGTTGTCGCTGCCTACTGATAAGGGCGCTACTAGACTACTTGATTAACTAAGCTTTCTACAATCTACTACCCGCCTCGGTGGCGTAGTTGGCTAACGCGCTTGTCGTGTTGAGCTCGACTACTGAGGACAGGGAGATTGAGGTTCGAATCTCGGTCAAGTGAACTGACCTTGGTTTTCCCTAGATGGTTTTCCACTCTCCCTCCACACAAATGTGGGTTCATTTCCTCTAATTCAACCTTCCCAATTCCTAAACCATTAGAGTAATTAGTACTTAAAAGCGTATAACCTGAACATATTATTATTATTATTATTACAATCTATTGAAGAAGGATTCTCCATTAAATGTACTGACAATTTTTGAATTTGGGATTTTTTGTAGAGTATGGATCAATAGTTGGGAAATTTTAAATTTATTTGTACAAGTCTGGTTAAGGACTTTCATAGTAGAAAGTAATGGGGTACAAAATAAGCCTAGAATTTCCCAACTCAGATCTCAAATCTCACAACATTCCCAACTTTAAAGTTTTTAACCAACACCCCATGGCGCAACGCCCCTGATTTTGCCATCATTTCAAGATGGCAGCTTATCAAGTGAGCAGACTTTGTTAGACTCTATTCCATCATTATTATCAGACTTTTTTCAAATAGAATCTGTTGATAACAATTCTTTTGCATTTAGTTCTTGTTACACCATTAATTTGACTGGACTATATGGAATAAATAACACTGCAAAGTAAGGTTTTTTTCCTCAAATGCAGGCCAAAATTAACTAACGTTCTATACCCTCATTATCTTAGGCCTATTCTAAACAAGGGGCTAGGGATAGAACACCATCATCTAAAGTATAAAGGTAGGTTTTCCCTTCAAAATATCAACATTTTATAATAAACCTACCTTGACAAATTAATAACTATCAGCAACTCAATAGGTTCAAGAATGTGTACACTTTCATTTTAAAAAAAGGTAAAAAATACTTTTTTACTAAACACTGTTATAGTTAATATTAGATACAAAAAAAAGTTTGCCCTCTATGTACCAAGACTATTTTATTCTTAATTTAAAAAATATTTGCAGCTTGAGTGACTAATTTCACAGGGTATTGTTAGACACAAAAGTCTCCAGTAACCAAGTTGTGAACATTGTGCTTTTTTCTGTAGCAAACTCACATCTTGCAAATGAGATATTATTTCCTTATTCCCTTTACCCCAACACAGATTGTACATCTTTTAGTGACTAAACATTGATCACTCTTTCACACATAGCTTTTATTTATTTAAATCTCTCACATAAATTTGATAATTAATTGTGCAACATAAACAACACATACTTATTATTATTATTATTATTAGCACCGCGTCTTACTACCCGTACGGTTTGTACACACTTACGCTAATGTTTAATGGTAGGGTGATTGTGAGATGAAATGAAGGACCTACAGTTTAACGTGGAATCTGAACCACAGTGGAGGCCTGGCATTCCCCACATTCACAAGATGTCTTGTCAGAGATGAAGGAAGGGTTTGGTAATCAGATAAATCTGTGCCGGGACCGAGGATTGGACCCCGGCCGCCAGCACAGAAGTCTGACACCTTACCCCTGGACCTCCAGGTCTCCAACAACAAATACATAATATTAAATCACCAACTACAAAATTTACAAACTAAAAAAACTCAGATAGGTATACTAACACACTTAGTATTTAATCTTTATAATTAGAGTAAAATAATCTTTTATGTATTTATTATAAAAAAATATTAATTTAATCTCAACCTAATTTTCCATGTGTCTTAAAATTTTACTGAAATAAATTGTTGGATATCTTACTAAATTTAAAAACTAGTATTAGCATCTCTTAATATCTGTCAGTGTATACAGATAGATACTAGTACTTAATTCCATGCAAAGTTGTCATGTCTGTATTTGATCGAGACATTTTAATTAACTTACTTACTCTAAGGCATTAGGAACTCGAAATTTCATTAGTGCACTTACAAAAGTATGCCACCTATCTCTATCCTGAGCTAGTTCTAGCCAATCTGCCTCATTGCACCCTATCTCTTTAAGGTCCATTATAATGTTATCCTCTCATCTGCGTCTTGGTCTTCCCAATGGTCTCTTTCCATTGTATTTGCCAGTCAGTACCCTGAACACGGTTCTAGATTCTCCCATTTATGCTGCATGTCTTGCCCACTGTAAACTAAAATACTTGATTATTTTAAAAATATCTTAAGATGAGTACAGCATATATAACACATCATTATGTAGCCTCATCCCTTTTTGGATCAAAAATCTTTCTGAGCACTTTATCTTGTGAAATAAATAAACTAGATCGTCAAGCAACCAGTTTCATCAAATCCAGAATGTATGAATGTGACTAAATTTAAGAAGGTAGTGATTAACTGATGTATAGTATTAACTAAACCAATGGGATGGAACTAGTTAAGATGCAACTATTCAGAGTGTCATCCAGTTATCTGTCCATCTCAAAAATGGACAAAGTGTGTATTTTACAACACTATTATTGAATAATTAGTAATTCCAGTGCTGAAAGCAAAATGTTTCTGTTGAGGAACCCCCAGGAGTAGTGAAGAGGAATGTCCTCAGCCAGATATACACCGTGAACTCGAATAATACAATGTATATTATTTATTGAGAATGAGGCTACATGTCTTCAAAGGTCCAACTTTATTTGAAAATTTACTTACCATGAGCAACACTACCTACAAATTAATTTGTAAATCGATGGGACTATTAAAGGATGACTTGCACTCAAAAAGTATTTTAGCAAAATACACTTCTTCACTCAGATATTTTTTCTCCACCATCTTATGATTTTTCACCTGACAGATCCTTTTGCACTTTTTCACCTGATAGATCCTTTTGCACTTTGGCATGCCCACATGAAAAGCACGTCGAAAGATATTGAACATAAAATCAGAACAGGTCAATAGGTAGAAACTGGGTAGTTCCATGTGAAATCAACACAATAAAATAGCAGTTTCAACCTGACCCACTTGGATTTTTATGATTTTTTTTGTGTGATGCTCTAAATAAATAACTATGGGATTTTTTTAAAATATATTTTATGGTTTGTGAAATTGAGCATTTAAAATTTCAAAATATTGGTGAATTTGGCAACTTAGCATTTTACAAAATAGGCTCTAATTTAAATACCATTGAACTTATAAGTTTCTTAATGGGCTCATTACAAAGGTCTGTTGAAGAGCTTTGAATGGTAGTAAATACATGCAAATAAAAAATGTTCTCAATGTCATGCAAGTTAATATATTAACTTAAATTTCCTAAAAGAGGTACTTTTTAAAATTCTAAATAATTAAGTTCAAACACACATTAGAAGTGAACATGAATACATATATTAAATTGGTACAATCATGGGTCAAGAGTTATACATATTTGAATTAAGGCAGCTGTAAGACATTTTGTGGTGGGGGCATTCACTTGCAGGTTATAGCTGATATATTATTCTTACCAGTTTCCTACTATCCCACACCCCTTTCAAAGATGCTGCATGTCAGCATTCTTTCTGAGGATTTACACAGTTAACTCATTTTTCATTAAGTTCCAAACAAACCATTTCCTCTGTTTGGATATAGAAGTGACCTTGTGTAGAGAGTATTTAGAAATGATGTTTGGGTCTGAGGTCTTTGTTAGATAATTATAGAAGCCCACGTGTATCTGTGTTTATAATACTAATAAAAATACTTTTGATATATTATTGGTAGGCGATAACTTGCTATTTTTTATTTAGTATGATATAAATAATAATTACCATTATATAACTCAAAAAATGTGATAAACTACCCAGAAAATATATTAATCTTTTCAGAAAATTACAAATTGCAGCCCCAGATTTAGAGCAATAGTTTCTTGGATATTATAATATGTGATCGATTTGTTACAAAATGTGTTCATTTATAATTCTTTTTATTTATTATTTGTATGTGCTGAACTATAAAATTGCATCAACATCCAAGACTTGGAAATCAAAATGCTGTAATCCATTCAATGAGGCCAAACACAGAAAAATAAACGCTTTAGGTCCATTATTGGAATGGATGGCAAAAAATAAATAATTCTTAAATTTGAACAATGTAATTTGTGATTTTTGTAGAAAAAACTATCCAAACTAGAAAGTCCTGGAAGTGATTCTAATTTAGAAAATGATAGCATTGTTGATACAGCTGAAATGAATATTGGTAGTGTAAACCTCTCGTTGCTGTTATATAACATTTTTGGAAGTGTGTTGGGAAAACCAGACAAGAAGTTTAACAATAATAAACATAGCTAGTTTTATTTAGGACAAAAATAGACAGTAGATACATAATTAAAGCAAAATATAACAATACGGCGTGAGGCGCTTCTCCACACAGGTTTAAATGATTCTACTGCGATAAAGGAATAAATTGACTTTTCAATATCTGAAAATAAAAAGAGAAACTTATGGTTTTATTCTGGTTGTAAATCTATGGTTCTTTCTGTGGTTATAGTATTAAGCGCAAGCAACGATACAACTTTGCAATTCTTAGTATGCATCTAAATTTAGGCTATAAAAGATAAACATTAACGCGCCTCCAGATCAAAACAAAACAACATAATGTTGAACCAAAACTATAAACAGGACAAGGCGTAAGGCTGAGTCTCATCTCTAACACATAAGTGCCCCGTGCTCCCAGTTTAAATAGAGAACTAAACAATTCCATAAACATTCAAAATGCAAACAAGAAAAGAACGGGCGGTATGCCCGACACGCCGAGTACGCCAAAGCGTGACCGAAAATCTATACATTAAATCAAATACACGTAAAGTACGCATAACAAACCTAAACAGTAATATTAGGATGAACTAAACCTCGTACAAAGAGAGAGAGAATGCAGGCGCATTCGCGTTGACCTGCGCGCAACATCTCATAATCCTAACTTCAAATATTTACAAGTCCTAAACAATAATTTAGACAAGATGTCCCTCATTACGCCGAAAATGCAATTTAGAACATAAAATAAATTACGGCCCTTAGTCGCCGTCCCCACCGAGCTCAGTCGGTGGTATAATAAGCGACTATTCAAAAGCGCGAACACTATATATACATTATTGTATCCACAGAGATACGGGGCAAGGGAACGAGGGGGGGTAAGACGATAGAACAATCATAACAGCGAAGAATGCGTTTGACACAACCTAGAATATTCTAGATCGTCTCACTGGCGGAAGTGATAGCTTCATCTGCCCGCGTGGAACCTCATCATTTCCAGCTGACCGTGGATCGAGTCCCGAGCAGACAGTTAGTTTGTCGGCTCGCTCAGTCAGTTGTATCCGTGGGAGAGTAGAGGTCAGAGCTTGTGCTTCAGTGTTTGTGTTGTCTCTCATCATCGGTGTCGGTGAGTGTTGACTCATTTGCATAACGTTAACTTGTAACTTGTTACAGTAGGGGTGATGGATGGCATAGCTGAGAATATTGTGATAATTGAGTCATTAAACTCAAGTTTACAAATAATGAGAGGGACACCAATCAAGAAAAAAAGACTGTGAAGAAAAATATCCAACGAAGTAGATGAAAAGACTACAAAGAGCTATTAAAAAACTGCTCTAGGTATTTATTTATTGACTCAAGCGATAGTGAATCCCTAACAATGTCACATGCTGATGAAATGAATTCCCAGTTGAAATAGATGTTTCATTCTTGTAATTCCAAAAGTGTACAGCTACAAATACTGAAAGTGCTGCCTTTGATTTGGAGTATTAATAAAATACAGAGAAAATTTGGCACATCTAATTTCATGGCAAGATAATCAAAGACACTGGTGAGAAAGAAAAGGATTCTTTTATCACTTAATACAAATCCTGGAAAAATATTGAGTAGTGAAACGACTGATCTTGTGAATAATTTTTATAACAGTGATGAGATAAGTTGGGTTGTGCCTGGGAAAAAAGACTTTGTATTCATCAAGTTGAATGGTGAAAAATTGCTTGTGAAAAAAGTTTGATGCTCAATAATCTGAAATAACTATATTTGTTTTTTAAGGAGAACTATTCTGATAACCAAGTAGGGTTTTCTAAATTTTCTGAGCTTCAGCCTAAAAAATGTATTATTGCCGGAACTAGTGACACCCATTTTATGTGTGTGTTTGTGCACATGCACACAATATACCAGATTTCAATATAATTATACCAGGGGGCAAAATAAAAGAATTAACAGAAGAGTAAAAATAGAAAATACTATGCTTTCATATTATGATTTTTTGGCTAAACTCATGAAACCATTCTCAGCCCACATGTTTTTGGAGACTTTTCAAACTGTCCAGGTATTTTAAAATCTAGACTAGAAGATCTTTTAAATGAAAATTTAATATAATTTGTAGCATACAAACATTGGTCTTCTACTAATTGTTCAACTCTTGAAACAATGACAATGACAGCCCATGACTTCAATGAAGTAATATTTGAGAGAAGATATAACTCTTAGTCAACATTAATTTATTTCAAAATTACAGGCATCCTTTTTTAGTACAATGATAGCTACAGTGAAGGTCAACCAGTATGTAGGTTGTATGTGATTTTCTTAGAATTATTCTTTTGTATTAAAAGATGAAGCAAAAGGCCTCCACTGGAACAGTTATCAAGCAACACTACATCCTATTATAATGAAGGAAACACAATGAGACATTTAGATCTGGTAATGATTTCAGGTTGTTAGACGTATGATAGAGCCCAGTTCATTTATTTCAACGGCATGCTACAGTTTGTATATGATAAATTTGATCATAAACCAGAGCAAACAATTTACTCCCCTGATTATTATGCAGCATAAGAACAGAAAGAATTTTGCTAACCTGAGAGGAACTTAGGAGTGAAAGCTGAATGGCATATTTTTGCAACAAGAAATGGTTGAAAGAGACAAATTCACTTCATTTAGAGAATTTCAGGAACTTTTCATAGAAAACCTAGCCAAGTATTACACTTACACAGATGAGATGTCAGATGAAGTCACAATTGACGAGTCTCATAGGTTTTAAAGGGTGATGCCCATTTTAGATATCCTCATAAAACCAGACAAGGATAGCTTGAAAATAGTTTCATTTTGTGGAAGTTTCAATTTGGTGATACACGGGCATTCTATTTTTATGGAGGAATCTCTACATTGGAAAAGAATCAAACAAAACTTATTTGCTGATCTCGACCCATGATATTCTGAAGCTGACTGAAGAAATCAAGGAAACTAACCGCAACTGTACACTAGATAACTAGTTCTTGTCATACAAACTTTAGTAAAATGGTTTGCCGAAAATAAATTGACAATGGTTTATAAAAATAAAAGTTAGATTTTTCCTGGTCTAATTTATGTAAAAAGTGCCTTTATTACTTCCCGTTTTTATATCAACCAGACAAATATTAATAAAAAATAATAATTCTGATTTCAACTATGTATGATCATGGGGGGAAAAAAATCAAAATACTATGTAGTCTGAAATCGTAAAATTGTGTAACCTTTAAAAGGTGGAGTTGATGTTTTTGATAAAACTTTGCAAGACTTACTCCACCAAAAGAGCAACCAGATATTGGCCATTAAGGCATTTTTATTTCATACTCGATGCGGCTGCTATCAATAGCTTGGTCTTACTTTTACTAAGAGGAGGGGCCAAAAAAAGTTGGCATTTGACTTATCAAAACCACACATGAGAAGGAAGATGTCGAAACCCATATTGCCTCAGGTGTTTTGTGTTGAAATAGCTCATGATCTCAATGAAGAGCTTCCGAGCAGTGATGGCATCTGGTGGGGAATATGAACATTTTGTACTGGAAAGTAAGATTGAAAAACAACTTTGGTTCTTTGTAAAGAGCACTAAAGGGTTGTTTGTGTCGATAGCTTCAAATACTGGACTAAACAATCTGTGATTAGTGAACTAATCTTTCATTATTCAATTGTTGTCAATTATCTAAGTTTATTTTCAGTAATTTGGTCTCTCTTCTTTTCTTGCTGATATTTTTGCTCTTCATATTTTAACTTTAAATTATCTATTATACAAAGAAATGAAATACATTTTTAAGGCTTGTCACAAAAAAGTGTTACTTAACACATAAAATTGAGACTATATTCTGTTAAATAAATAAACTCTTAAATTATATATTTTTAAAAAATCCGCAGGGAATTTGATTAAAAGTAGTTCAGACTGATTTTGGTAAATATATTTATGTTCATTGTCTTATATCTTTTTTTCTTTGTTTCCACTATTTTTTTCAATCAAAATACCCTTTCTTAGAGAATAACTATGTTAGAATCAATATGATCCCACCTTTTTATTTGTATTATGCCAATTCACCTTTCCATCCAAAGGTTAAAAGGGGGCAGAACAGCACCTGCGACACTTTAATTACCTTTGTATTTTCTCATGACCAAATTACCTTGGGCAACGTATTGAAGTCTAAAGGTTTCCCATCAAAATGACTGTAAATATTATCTCTTATATTATGTAATGAGGGCACAATGTCACTTAAGACATCATTTAAAGATCTAGATTTAGCTCTGAGCGATCTTAGAAGCAACAATGTGTTCATAGGAAGCATACAATGTGGTTCTCAGGAGACTTTCAACAAACTCTACCAGCAGTTCCAAGAGTCACAAGAGTTGACAAGGTCAATGTATTTCTGAAAATATCCTACATATGACCAATCATTGTGCCTGCGTGAAGACAAAAACTAGACTTATTTGTCAATATTTAGATGAAACTCGGCATTAGAGTCTTCTAAGAATGTGGAGGGAAGGTGTCCTTTAGTAACTACCAGATATGCATTATGATCAATTAGTTTATTTTATTTATCTCAATATATATCTTTTGCAAAACAAGCCTTTTTCATGGTTCCAGGAGCAAGCTATTTTATCTCCAAATATGAATCAGCTTATAAAATTTACTTCTGTATTTTAGATCAGTTGAAGTACCATCTCCCATTCACATGTTCATAGGCACTATCCTGCCCAAATTTTTAATTATCAATCCACACTCTTCAGTTAAAATTTGAACCCACCTAAACTTTGTAATTAGAGTCGCTTACAAGTTAACAGTCTCCAAAGCTCTATCATAGTGGCAACTGTCATGACAGTTTGCACTACGGGAGAATGAACCATGATACCAAGAATACCCATGTTTCCATCAGACCTACCCTTACAGTTTCCTCTCAATGTTTGTCCAGTTTCCTCTCAATGTTTGCTATGGGATGACCATCAACACAGCGCAAGGACAACGCCTGATCTCGGCTGCAAGTGTTTCTCACATGTATAACTATAAATGATGTGTTCCAATGATAATTCTAGCAGCAACATGTGACAGACAGCTTGCTCCTGATTATAAAACTACTCTCACCATTTAAAAAGCATCCTTGCCTTAAATGTTATAATTCTATTTACTTCAATTAATACAATTCCTCTGTGTGTCTAATCTTAAAATGTCGACCTTGGAGGTTTAGGGTAAAATGCTTGCTTCAGAACCGGATGTTTGTGTGTTAAAACCCAGCTAGGGTTTACACATATTTCTTAAGTGTTAAAAATCTGTAGCATAACTTTCTTTGGGAGGGCCATCGGTCTCATGTTGATTGTGGCATGTAAAAGAACCCTGAAAGGTATTTGAAAATTACCTTCCTTACAAAATTGGTATGCCCTTTCGCTCTTGCTCATAGAAACTCATGTGAGCTGATATAATCAGTCGTTTCAAAAAATGCACATTAAATACCCTAAATAAAAATAAATTAAATAACCTTAAAACAGAAATAATTACATTACAATTTTTTGATTTTGAAGACATATTTTATCAACTGCAAAGTTTTCATCATATCAATCTACCTAATACCATATCATTTATATTGAAAAATGACACCTGGACATGGGAATCGAACTCGGGACATTTGGCTTAGTACACCAATGCTCTTACCACTGAGTTAGCTAGGAGTCTTCCTGTGCCCAAGGTCATTCTGCTATTTTAAGGCTAAGTTTGTAATCAATGTGTCGAAAATTGTTAGCTAGATATAAGGAGACAATAATATTGTGAGCTATTAGATAATAGATTCACTCCGGACTCAGGAGGGCTTTGTCATGACAATAGTACAGCAACAATTGTACAAGTGTATATTACAAGACTCTAGCAGGACTTTGTCACGACAATAGTACAGCAACAATTGTA
>CABFVX010007539.1:7624-30099 GCA_902151425.1 Timema shepardi
GTTCACGAAATATACGTGGCATTCTATTAAATTCATTTTCAAATTCTTCAAGTTCTCTTATTATCAAATAGTAAGGCTATGTTTACGCCATTTTACATTTTGTCCAACAACAAATATTTTCGAACTATCTGTTGCGATATTGACGATTCCGAGAGGTAGAACCGCAGTGAGATCTATCCGAATGAAAAAATCTCAATCCGTAACGAAATTTTTTTCAAGAATAGCTAAATAGAAAAAGTTTCGAGATTGTGTCACGTGAACGACCAATCTCGCAATGGAATCAACTCGAAACATCTCGGGGATAGGCCCACAGGTTTTTGTGGGAAAACTACTATTTTTCTCGACATCCTGAAATCCTAATCGTTAAAATGAGCGGTCGTTTATCAAAATCTGGTCATTTTCTCGTAATTTATACTACCAGAAATAAGCTTATCAAATTATATAATTTATATACTTTGGCCCATAAAAATAGTAAAATATATTATATGGCCCGCATACCAAAATGTTTAGAGATCCCTGCTCTAGTTTATGGTTGTACTAGAATTTTGACTCATTCTTCGTACAGATAAACCACATCAAAATGTATGAAACTAGAATGTTCAAAATGCGGCTGCCATCGTTTTGATAGTTCCTCCTTGTACAATCCTGAACTAACTATGGCAATCACAAGCTAATCTTGGAAATTAATAAATCTAAAAAAAAATCTTTGAAACAAAATATTACTAGTACACAAACTGAGTGCACAAACAAACATCCATTAACAACAAAATATTGACCTAAGCATAATAAAAAATAAGTGAAAGTAATAGAGATTGTTACAGAAGCATGTTGGAAAAAAGAACATAAATTAAATATTAGACCCCTCTACAGAAACATAATTAAATATTGAGCATCATGATTTCTCATAGAGAATCACCGTTCCCAAGTCTTCATGTTGCCAGAATCTGTTTAATTGCTATTTGTTATGTTGCTCCTAGATAACTAACTTATTCTTTGATTTTAAGTTTTGTATTTGCAATTATAATGCATCCTAAGATTATGTTTAATTTTTATATTCAATTGTTTTTAGAAATTTTTTATCTGCCTTTTACCAGCTTGGCAAATTTAGATTTTTTCTTATGCCAAAAAGTATAATTTAATTTTTTTCTCAGTTCCCAAATTCCCATTTTGAAATTTCAAGGCTGATTTGGCTATTTTGTATGTTTTTTTTAAAGTGCCAGCCAAATTTTAACATTGAAATTAGGGTTACAAAATAGTTGTATAAATTTTAAGATCTTCCATTTTCTAGGCTTTAGTTTTAATATAACTCTATAAGGAAAACCTCTTTTCGCTTTATGAGGCAATTGCATTATATTTGGAAGAAGGTACAGGAAAGGTGGATAGAAACATATAAAAGGGGGACGAACACAATATGGCCTTTACAATGAAAAGAAGAACACAGTTCACACTTTACACTGCTGCCAATGGACAAAGAAGGTAATGGATGTCTCTTAAGGAAAATTGATCGTCACCGCCCAATCCCCCGACCTAGGTTTCATTCTATCGGAACTCATCAGGGAGGAGTGTGCAACGCAACTTCCTAAAAGAGAAAACCAAAAAAACACAAGAGAGGAGAAAAAAGAAACTGGTAAAGAAAGATAGAACTCAAGGCAGCAGTGTAAAGTGTGAACTGTGTTCTTTTCATTGTAAAGGCCATATTGTGTTTGTCCCTCTTTTATATGTTTCTATCCACCTTTCCTGTACCTTCTTCCAAATATAATGCAATTGCCTCATAAAGCGAAAAGAGGTTTTCCTTATAGAGTTATATCATTATAGATTCGCATCCATGTCATTTTCCTGTGTTTGTCCTTTTTGTTATACCTTTTATTTGTTCCTATCCTTGTGTTCTATCTTTCTTTACCAGTTTCCTTTTTCTCCTCTCTTGTGTTTTTTTGGTTTTCTCTTTTAGGAAGTTGCGTTGCGCGTTGCGCACTCCTCCCTGATGAGTTCCGATAGAATGAAACCTAGGTCGGGGGATTGGGCGGTGACGATCAATTTTCTTTAAGAGACATCCATTACCTTCTTTGTCCTTTGGCAGCAGTGTAAAGTGTGAACTAGGCTTTAGTTTTGAAATTCCTAATGTTCAGATGTCATTTGGCTATTCAAGGAAGGTATATTTACTTACATTCCAAATTTCAGTTTCATACCTCCTCAAAAAGTGTTTTTACATTATATTTGAAAATTTTAAGGTGACCTTCCTGTCAAATTTCAAGTTTCCAGCTCATCTAGAAGCAGGTTACTGCAGCGGCCACCATAGTGGGGCATAAAAAGCTCCTTATCAACCCCTCTTAATTGAATTTGTTTGAGATGGTCAACATTAAATAATGAGAACCGATTTAGACTGAAAACAATAAAGCTGAAAATTAAAATTATCAATAATGAAAACCATAATAAATAATACTATAAGAGTTAGTCCCATGACTCTGATGGAAACCCGGAATTAAGCTTAGAGTCAATTAGCCTGAAAAGTGAGATCTAAATTAATTTGGCCTAAAATTATTAGCCCTAAAAATTTATTTCACCAAAAGTCATTTGACTTAGAATAAATTTTGAATAAAAGAAATCGAAGTTCACCAAAAGTTAGTTGGCTTAAAAATTAATTTCACCAAGAGTCAATTAGCCTTTAAAGTCATTTAGTCTAAAATATGAAGTTAAAAAACATGGGTATTTTTCAAAATGTGCATACTGTTAATTTTTCATCTTGATCTAGATGGCACAAGTGATGCCAGCCGTATTATTATATTTCTTTAAGATTTCCATTTGTCCTTCTTACCGATTAAAATTTAATAGAATTAAAGAATAAAGTAAATATAGCTTTACCCCTAGAACAAATCTTTTATAGTAATCCTAGAAGCAAATAAAACCAAAGCAATGTTAACTAAATACACTAATCTTTTCGAAGCTATATCTAAATTTAAATAACTATGTATGAAATAAGTTCTGCATATGAACATCAATATCAGAATGCCTGTAAATCTAGAATTTTATGTCGATATACAGTGCAAGTCTTGACTTTATTTTAATGTTCAAACGTTGTCTTTAACACAGCATTTTCATGATTTATTTCAATAAATATGTAAGCCTATATATTATTAATAAATACATCTTTTACTTAATAAAACTAATTCTTTTAAAGTTCCTTACACAAAATAATTTTATCATGGTTATTTTTAAAAGTTAGTTCATATAAATATTTGAGTATGTATTTAATGAAAATTAACAAGTTGACCAATGTAGAAACCAAATTCACTATTAATTTAGTCCAATTTTTTGTTATACAACATTCATCATCATGTTTTTTCCCTTTGTTTTTATTTATTTTTTTCCAAAAATATACATGTTGGTTAAGCTGTTCTGGGTGTCCAGGGTTCAATGCTTTGTCCCAGCACAGATTTATCTGATTACCAAACCCTTCCTTCACCTCTGACAAGACGTGTATTAATCAAAACTTGTGAATGTGTGGAATGCCAGGCCTCCACCGTGGTTCAGATTCTATGTTAAAACTGTAGGTCCTCCATTTAATCTCACAATCACCCTACCATTATACATTAGCGTAAGTGTTTATAACCCAAATGGGATAATAATAATAATAATAATAATAATATAAATAAGCCAAACAAATTGCTTTAATAAGGTGCACTCAATGAAGTAATAATGTTTACTTTTGTTTACTATATGTATTTTGTAGAATGGCAAGTTTGTATCCCATTGGCTTAGTTCTTGGAAATGTCATCGGCTTTCCAATATTAATGGATTGAAAATTCAGCCTATTGCAAGTAACCAGCATACAGTAACATACCAACACTCGGTACAATATAAACATTTCAAATTTAGTGACTCGCTACCTGCACGCTTTAAAAATAAAGTGTTTGATATTTATGTTCTAGAGCTAAATAGCATGTTTCATTTTGCTTCCCGAGTGCCATTGTGTTTCAAAGACCCGTATCGGTGGTGGGATGTCAAACACATCAATCTTGTGTTAGGCCTAAACTGGATTGTTGGTGACTGAAAGATTGAAGTTCGAATCTTGGTTGGGTGTAATGAAAAGGGTAATTTATCCAAAATGACTTCCCACTCCACCCCCAAACAAATGTGGATATATTTCCTTTTAATTTCAGCTCCCTCATCTCGATTCCATTAGTATAGTTAATTAACATTTTAGATTACAGTAGTAGGGAACGTTATAATATTGGATAAGGAATTATTAGAATAAAGAAGTGAGTTTGGAATTAAATTATTTCAAATTTACATCTTTATTTTAATACTTTATTATCCAATATAATAATTCATGTATTGTGGTAAAGCCTCGGGAAACCTTCGCATTCCCTAAGGCTGAGTTTATGACTTCCTCCGTAGTGCTGGCCATTACATCTGGAGGGGCTAATACCTCTCTCTTCCCCTGGAGCCAAAATGTGAGGGATGGAGGGGGGGTGGTTCCAGGGATATCTAATGAGGTCTGCATCATCAACAAACAGGGTTTGGTGGCTCAAAGAATTGAGGGTACATCTGTAGTAGGTTAGGAAGCCTCAGGATGTGGTGCCTGTTCCCCACCATATCATAGTATATTTTAAAACAACAAGAGGCAAACACACTTCTCTCTTTATTTTTTTTTCTTCTTAAACTTTTACACGTCCCACTTCTTCTCACTTCCACATTGCATATTGTTTTGAATTTTTGGAATTCCTTTTTATATGAAGAGATGTCATTAAAAACACACAAAACACAAAGAGAGATATGTAATGGAACTACATGCTTCTAGAATAATTTGAAATATAAATGAAAATTGGCCATGTTGCCAAAGTGATGTAACATAATGGAAGCTTGAAGAGATAGCCAGCTTGCTGAAAAATTAATAATAACTTCAAAACCAATAAAGATTAACTTATACTTGAAATAATAATAATAATTAAAAACAATGAAATAATTTAAGAAATAAGAAAATATAATAAAAACCATTACTTTTTTTATCACTATTATTAATATTATCATGTTATATACGTATTATTTACTCTCAGATTCAAACAAGATGGTAGTCTGAATTTGATTACCCATTGATGTGTAAGTTCTCATCGTATGAGCTAAGAGTTGTTGCAAGTGGCTGTAATGCTGAGTACTCTGATGATGTAGCAGGAGTCAAAGTACTTATTGTGGGTTGTAGCATGGGGAGGAACTGGTTTATATAGATTTTAATGATTTTTCATGGTGTATTCTCAAAGGTCGTGTTGTGAGTCCAATGTATTCAGCCTCATAAAAATTACAATAAAGTTAGTAGATTAAGATGGATATGTTGCAGTCATAATTATCTTGGATGGGGTATTGCTTCTTTGTGTTCTTACAATGGAATACATGTCAGGGAGTACCAAACACCAGGCATAGGTAGAGACCCCGATTTGTGGTAAATAAAACCAATGGATTTTGTTAAATAAAAAGTTGGATTTCGGTATAAAAAGTCTGTAAATAAAAGGGTAAAACCATGATTTTCAGAAAAAAAATTGGTAAATAAAGTTACTTGATTTCATTAAATAAAAAGTTGAATTTCGGTAAATAAAAGGGTAAAACCCTGATTTTCGGTATAAAAAGTCTTAAGAGGTTTTTTTAAGGTAATGGTAATAAATTAACTCAAATAGCTTAGAAAGTACTTGCAATGAATTATTTTATAAGACAAAAATGTCCATACTCTTTATTAACATACATCACGTCACTCATCAAAGTACAAAGACAACATTGTTTCCAAATTTTCAATTTTCAAGTTAGTGCACTTATCTGACATAATGTTGGAATGTGCCGAAAATGCACGTTCACTGTCAACATTAGACACTGGGATCCATATTGCTTTTATGTTGTTGATGGCAAACTCTTCATGGTCTTCTTTCAGTCCACACAATATGTCCAAAATGTCAACTCTTTTACTATTGCTTTGCAAAGCTACTCACTTGTGTCTGCAACACACACTATCCTCTTTGAAAATTAATTTCAGAGCAGGATTTTAAAAATGGTATTTTCCGAGCTGAATGGAAGCGATCAGAATTAACGTGTTTTGTCCCAATCGAGTGAGTGTCAAAAAGAGTACCAATGTTTTCAAAAAATGTTTTGGATGGGTCTGACTGATGGAGTGAATTCAGCTTTATAAGTCACTGCCGTCCTAAAGATTGAAACTGACTTTTGACATTTGCTTGTTTTAGAGTTTGAAGAATTTTCAATTTTTCTGTGTTTTTTCTCCATAGTTCATGTCAGAAATCAGTTTAAAATTACTTTGTAGCTCTGTCACTTTACCATAAAGCTTATGACTGAAGGCATAGGTGGAACCTTCGAGGATAGTAATTAATTCCACCAATTCAGAACAGTACTCAATTAAAAATGTTGCTTGGCATTGGGTTACCTTATCATTTGACATATCCTGGAAGTACTTAAGTGCTGCTGTCACCTCCAATGTGGAAAAATATTCCACTAGATCCACCAAATATTCACAGAGGTACACCACTGAACAAAACCAAGATTTCCAATCGCATTAAAACTGGGTTTGGAAATAGTTTAGCAGACTTTTCACCTTTACTGTATTTTTCATTCAGAAATACTAGATAATTATGTTTTATCTTTCAAGTGTTCAGGAATACAGCCTTTGCTTTAGTAACACACTCATTCAGCTCTGGCAGCTTTGCTGACCAATAATTTTGAACCAAATTAAGTTTGTGGTGCTCGCACTGTATATGCAAAAAATCATCGCTTAAGAGAACTTTCAAAGAAGTTACACATTTCGTCATGTAACGCGCACCATCTATCACAACACAAACTACATTTTCATAAGGAAGCTCATACTTGGTGATGGTGTCCACAAGTGCCCGTAAACATTCTGTTGCTGAAGTGTGCTGCAAAACTTTAACTGCACCAACAAACAAGCTTTGCTTCGAATCAGCACGTAATGTTTTCAACAAAATAACAAAAACACACTGTCACACACTGTCCTTTTCTATCAGTTGTCTCATCACAAAGAATTGCAACTTGCTGATTTTTTACATTGTCCTTGATATTATCCTCTTGTATTTGGTTAACTTCTGGGATACAAACACTTCTTATAGTTTCTGCCTTAGGGAGGTCTGCTCCACCTAAAACCGAATTGTAAGCATACTAATTTTTGATAGAACAAACTAATCTACTAGGCTATTTCACTAATTGTAATTAAAGAAAATATCTTGAAAATAGCCCAAATCAAACATATATATCTCATCTATTTTTTTGATAAATTAGTAAATAATCAAAAGTGTTAAAAAAACACTATTTTTTCATTAGGAAAATAAAATCAGAAAAGACTGAAAAATAATTGGCCCTTATTTACTTTTGATTTTTAAATAATAAAGGAAATTTTAAAAAAATCTTCAAAATGTTTACATTTCACCTATTTATCCATCCAACGTCGCATAGAAGGATGATCTAGTTTTCCAATGGGAATATTGGCTTCCATAAATGTTTCCGTGGTATCCATAATGAATTCTTTGCGGTCTTCTTTTGAATTTTTAGACTTTATTAGAGAATTTTCAAGGGTTGTTTGTTTTGATGATTCAGAAACATTACTTTTTTTCCGTTTATGCAAGTCACTATTAATATGCTTCAAACACGTGTCTTTTCTGAACCAGTCAACGTGCGTTTTGCACATCATTATTTTTTTTAACTTTATCAAATATATAAAATCCTTCTTTTCCAAACTCATGCTCTCTTCCAAAAATACTTAAAACTTTAGGCATGTTTAGATATTTAATGAATATAAGAGAGGTTAAAAACAAAATGATCTTACTAACGAGTAATGCAAAGTTAATATCTAACGACCTGATGGAAGTGACATCATCAGGAAGCCAAAGATATGAGTGTAGAGAGATCTCACTCTAGCTTGGACATGGCGTTGTTTTTGGCTTCTAATTCTTTAAATACTTGTCTTGGGTGTCCAATATGCCCGTTTTAGTAGTCAGTTTTAACACTTTTTAAAGCAAGTCTTTGGTTGAGGGAAATAAACTTTCTTTTGAAAGAAAATTATATTGGTTCAGTTGGTACTATTTTTATTTTTTTGTTCAAGTTTTAGAATGGCTGCTAATGTCAGAAATGTTTTATTATTTATTCGCGTTTAGAGTGAAAAAGTGACCATAATTTGCGTTTAAATGGCCAAATCGTCAATTTCGCGAATAGATTTAATTTCGTTTTATTTTGCGTCAATATTTTCACTCAAAACTGCCACAATGATGTTTAATTAAGTTTCTAGGGCAATTTAAATGTGATAAGTAAAGGTTTGTAAAAACACAACTCGCGAAATATCGGTGTCTCTAGGCATAGGTAATTACTTTGTTGAATACATCCAAGGAGGAGGATTTGTCATATGGTTTGGCAAAAGACGTGAGGAGGCAGTTTGGTTACCATGTGCTAAAGTTGACTCAAAGATTTCTTGTGGCGTACAATATTCTGACCGACAAAATAACGAAACTTAAGGGAAATAATCTAGCCACAATGGCAATGTTTTCATTAGAGTGCGTAAGAAAAGTCTATCATATCATCACTTTTTGAAAAAGATAACACAACTTTCCCTCTAAATATAACTTCACCTTTTGCATGTCTCTACATGCATGTCATATACATTTCCAATCGATTTAATTATACATAGGCAAAGCATTTTGTTAATCGAGAAACAAAATCTATCACTTTTGTCAAACTATTTACGTGCAGATTTATTCAAGTATTTAAATTCCCTGATTTTTTCCAGGTTTTCCCTGTTTGTAAGCAGTATAATACCATTATTGGCAAGCCAAGGACAGAGATGTCCTAACAGTTGAATAAATAAAAATATTATTTTGTTTCATTTTTTTTTCTATTTCTTTACAAACCTAGGATTGCACAATGAATCATATCTTACCTGATTTCCTATCATGTGAAGAAAACATACACCCCTTCAGGATTTGAGTAAGTTAAAGTCTCTCAAAGGCTGGGCAGCAATTCAAGCCATAGTATCCTTGTGATTTAATCCACAAGGGGAAATTGGAACCAATTAATGGAAGAAGAAAGTTACAAGAAGAGTGTTTGTCAGAAATTGATATTTTTTTAGAAAATAAAGTACTCTAGATTGAGTTATTTCATACTAAGTCTTGAACATAGTATAATGATTTATATAAACAAAGCTAATAAAAAATATACAGGATAAAATTGTATTTTCAAAATGCTAGTTTAGTCTGGGGCTGTGCTTCTCCAGCCAGTGCTCCTACTTCTGTGAGAATCTCCTTTTTGCTTTCAAAATACTGTCCAAACCAATCTAGGTGGTCCTTTTTGTCTTGTACCGTGATGTAAGGGTTTTTCGACAATCCTACACAAACCAGTTCCATGAAATGACGAACTGGACCTCGTTTCGGACACCATGACTCTATATGTTGCTCCAAGAAAATATGCTCTGTGAAGAATACTTTTGACTCTTCATCAAGACCTAAGACAAAAACAATTTTAAGCTGATCTTTTTGACACGTTCTTAAAATTTCTAAAACTCGCCAAGTAATATTTGTATTCACTTTTGACGTACAATTATGTAGGGAAAGACATGAAAATATGAATAAAAATAACATATTCCAAATGTACATTTTATACATTTTTCAAACAACTTAGAAAGATATAGGGTAAAGCGTAAACAAAAAATCATCCATCACCATAGACACAGTGAAGCACAAAAATAGCCTTTTACAGCAAGATCAAATTTTCTGAGCTTATTGAGAACTGTCGAGTTCAAACTCAAGCTTCTATTGAATGTCTAGGCTCAAAATGTGAGTGCTCACAGAGACATATTTTAAATGTGTTAAGCTGCTAGTATAAACTTAAGTAAATTTATCAAGTGATTTTAACAAGATAAATTAAAAAGGTTATGATACTGATGAATGAAGTATACCTTGCTCATTATCAATTGGGAACTTCCAGAGTTTACCCTGTTCTGTCCACTGTATCATTTCCTCATATATGTTGGCTGGGGGATGTGTGACGGCCAGTTTAAGCTCACGTTCATGCAAGCGCTGCCATGTTGTCAGTTCAGGGGGGAGGGAAATCTCGCTGGCTGGCTTGGTCTTGTCAGAGGTCTGGAAGATGCCCAAAGGTGGGCTATCAAATAGGTTTACTCTCTCTGAAGAGCTACAAATAAATTAGAGTTTATATTATTAAAAACATTTCATGAGCTAAAGTGCTTTGAAAAATTAACACATTGGTAGAGCTGCTCATCTAAGGGTTTTGTTAAACCGGGTTGTCTTAAGTATGCTGTTGTTACGTAGAGTTGTAAAGTGTGCTGTTGCTAAAGTTTTTCAATTCTCATGGCTACGCAAAAAAAAATTATTTGGAAGAACTTTGACTGTACTAATAATAATAAGCCCAATAATAGTGGGAAAAGGGCTAGTTGCAAAAAGTGTAAAAAGGAAATTTAAGTAATACCTAAGATACTTATAGAGCATAGTAAAAATGTGTCCAGTTGTCTCTTCTGATGGTAAGGATGAAAATGGAGGTGAGAGTAATTCCTAAAGCCAAGATACCCAATCAAAGCCATCTACAAGTGGGACTACTACAAATAAAAGGACAAATGAATCAGATACTAAGACTTTGCTTATTTTTATATGGAGGCTAACATTTAAGACATATGCTGATCACATCAGCCAACAAATTGGCATATATTTTTATTCTACAAACACTCCATTTACCCTAATCATGCTTCTCAATGCTTTGTAAAAATGTGTAGGCTCATGAAACAAGGTTATGAGCCACCATCAACATACCTGCTTGGATACAGAATACTCAACACTGTGTATGGCTCTGTTTTGGTTTAATGCAATGAAAAACTTAAAGGACAGATTGTATCGACGTCATTAGATGGATGGTAAAATATCCATAATGAGCCTCTTGTATGGTGTTCAGTGATGATTCAGTAAGGAGAATCTGTTTTAGCTGAAACTGTTGATACTTCAGGCCATTCACACACAGAAGAGTATTTGAGAGGTTGCAGTTAAATACATTAAAAATGGTCAAAGTTCAGTTGGTGTAAAAGCAACAAGTTTTATGACAAACAACACTGGTTGCATTACCAAAATACGTAGACAGCTAGAAACAACAGATGATGTTGACATAATTCAGTATGGTTGTTCTGCTCATTTTTAAAATCTTTTAGCAGATGTTCAAATTTCAGCAGTAAGAACAATATTGTTAAGGTAATAAAATACTTTTGAAACAAACATTTACCAGCTACTTCATCCAAAGCAGCCAGAGATAAAAATAACTTGTGATGACTTTAGAGGTTAGTAAAGGTGTGCGAAGCTTCAAAAAGTCGAAGTCTAAGGTCAAATATCTTTCGGCTTTGAGTTCGGCATCTACAATAACCTTCGCGTATTTAAAACATCTCAAAGTAAGTATAAAATTTTGATAAATTATCAAACGATTTAGTTTTATCTTAATAAATATTACATATTTCAATATTAGATCATTTAAAAACTGTTACTAAACAGAATTTTAACACTGACTAGTAATTTAACTATCATAACATAAGCATAGATCAAAAGAGGGTAAGTAAATGTTAATATATTATATTCACTATCGCCAACATAATTTTGTAAAAAATAAAAATATCTATAAAGAAATAACACCATGATTACTGATATGAAGAAGATAAAGCGCTTTAGTTGTGCTATCATCCCAGCTTACATCTAATGTTTAGTCCTTAATATTCTACTATCTGTAACAGAATTAATTACAAGTGCATTTTGACAAAGAAGTTTTTCATCGATTCTTTACATTTTCTTTATTATTCAAAATGACTGATACGGAAAGTGGGAAACTAAAAAAGAATTTAATTTATAATTACTATCAGAGAAATGCAGATAAAAAGAAATGCATGTGTAAAGTTTGCAAAATAATTTTATCAACTACATGATGTAAGTAAAAATTAAAACTTCATTGATAATTTACTAAGCCTATCAGTAAGCTTGTGTACATTAATTGTTAATATAGGCCTTAGGTAAAAAATAAATAAACTTTCCTGGTCCTTATTACTGACAAAATCTAGAAAAATAATTAATTTAAAAAATAAAAGTAGCATTAAGTGACAACAACAAAAATCCTAGGTAGCTTCGACTTCACAAGTTTCAAGCTTCGCTTCTACTTTGCTTCACAAGTTTCAAGCTTTGCATTTAAAAAGTGGCCTTTGCACACCCCTAGAGGTTATATACAATTCAGTGAGTGATTTCGACATTCCTCGACAACAAAGGAATCCTAGTTCAGGTATGCCAATATCACAGGGATGTTATTGATAAGGACATATTTAAATGGTAAACTATGCCTAGGATTTTAGGACTCAGATGACTCCTATATATGTGGCATTAGAGAAAGTCATTTGGGATCATGCCACAATTTCTGTTGCTGTTGAAGTGTGGTATAAGCTAGAAAATGACCTAATCTAAAAGACTAACCACACAATGTACAGACATATTTTGTAAAACGTAAGAATATGGCATTAGGTCTTGTACATTACTTTGTATGATCATAGATTCCATGGATTAAATTTGGACGAACAGCAAAAAGAACTAGCCTTTGAGCATCTGCATTATATAAGTAATAGTTTAATCTCTATTGTTATGGCTCTATCAATAGCCATCATGCCCTTTCCCTCATATTTGTTTGGTAAGCATTGACTTGATGTAAATCTGTTAAAATTACAGAATCTGCTGCATGGTTTGATTGGGCAAAATTAAAAATGAGCTGGTTGGATTTGTGTGAACAGTTGTTGACAGCTGTTGTAGTAAGAGCTAGCCTTGAATGAATTTTTCCAGTTTTGGCATAGTCTAATCATAATTAAGAAATCGGTTGGGAAATGTAGAGGCAAATAAGTTAACATTCTTGATCAAATAATTGAACAAAGATTCATGCTGTAAGAAACCAAACTTAGAATGGATTTGGCCTGAGTCAGAGGAAGGGGAAGTTTAGAGCCAAAATGATAGATTAGTTAACAGAGTTACTTTTTTAAACCAAGATGAAAATTCTGAGGCAGACACTGAATGATGACTGAAAATTTTTCTTGTCTGTACTTTTGATCTAACCCTAATCTTAATACAATATGTTTAAGTTAAACACAATCACGATCAATGATTTAACTACTTTTTTTAACTGTTCTTGGCTGTGTTCACAAAGTGTACTTATTTATGTCAATGTGTTAGTAAAATATTGAAAACAGAATTGTAGCCTAAGAAACCCTAATTTAGCTACCTTGACTAAAATCATTATGTCAATTTTTTCATACAAAATAATAAAATTGTAAATATAAGTAATTATTGATGTGTAAATGTATGGTTATCTCTTTAGATACAATTTATCCAAACAAACATTTACATAGTGTGAGTATGTAATGTGTGTTCTTATAAATGTATTGATTTGAAACATTTTATGATACCTATATATCAAGACCTTGATAAATATCCGATATGTTAATATATATATTTTTTAATATATATATAATGAAATTTTTGAACTCTGTATAAAAGTAAAACCAGAGAAATTATGTGTTGCCATCACGCAAGGACTGTGAACTACTCTCTTCAGATTATGAAACCCTTACTGACAAGGCATATATGAACAAATGAGGTTGCAACAAGAACAGAGAACAGTTTAAATTGGTGAGTTAGAGACTGAGTGAGATGAACATAATATTGTGGGTGTAATTTTATGAAGATCTGTAAGCTTTGGCAGCATGCCACGCCATGGAGTAAAACTTTTGTAGCTATAGGTAAGGGCTTGTCATTTGTAACTACATGAAAATCATTTGAATAAAAACAAATATTAATGAACTTTAATATTAATTCATTTATAATAAAACTTAAAACCAAACAAAGGGGAAAATGGCATAGTGTCCCTGAATTTAACAAAAATTTCAATGAATCTATTAGACCACGTCCTACATAATTTCCAAAAAAATTGAGGTCTAAAATACCACATTTAGAACAAAATAACACATCACAGTAATAAATAAATATGTTATTTCCTTGGAATCCATTTTTTTAAATATTACTTTAGACAAAGGTTAGATAAAATGTAGAAGTGTACTGGTGTCACATTTAACAATTATAATAAAATGTATTATTGCTTAATGGCTTGGAAATGTTTAATAAGGCACTTTACAATAACATTGTAAAATAAGTGATAGTGAAGGAAACCAAGCTGAAACTTAAGTAAGTTAGGCCTAGTTAGGAACACACACACTTCTTTCTTCATTTCTTCTTACACTTTTACACTTCCCACTTCCTCACACGCTCGTGTAACTATGGAAGTGTGAAGAAGTGGAAAGTGTAGAGAAGAACTTAAGAGAGAAGTGTTGTTTGTTCCTATCTAGGCCTAACTTAACTAAACTTTCAGATTGTCTTCCTTCACTAACACTTAATTTACATTATTGTACAGTATTTATACACTGTGTTATTATACATTTTACGATTATGGTTATTTTTTGTTTTATTAAACTTACCTAAATTACTTAACTTAAGACCATTGTTTAGCAAATGAGTAAATTATTGATATATATTCTTTTTAAATAAAGAAATTGGTTTTGACTAAAGCTTGCAATGTACTTTCTGAAACTTCCAATTTTGATATTACCTGCTTATGTGTTTGTTTTAGCGATAGTTAAAAAATTACAGTAACTTTTTCAAAACTAATGTTTTTGTATTAGAAAAGATAAAGCTCTCATGAATATATCAAGAGTAGAGTAGTATGCAAAAGAACACCAGCCCTTCAACAATATACATACATTTTAGATCTCCTTTGTTCTTGGGTTTTTTCTCCTAGAGTTGTTTCATAAGGTATTTCCCCAGAAAACCTTTCTCTGGAAGGTGACTGGAAGCGTGTGCCAAGTATTCGACGCACTTGGCCAGCCCTATTTTCTTCAGGTATTGCATCACTTCTTTTTGTACGGTCAATTTTCATCCCCACAATCAGTTCACTGTGCAAAACAAAAAATGTTTTATCGCTGTGCCTTACTAACTGTTCAGGATACATGCAAATATGATTATTAGCCTTATTTAATGGGGTATGTAAGAGGTAGGAAGCATTTTAGAGGTAATATACCTGCATTTGAATTGAGGGAGACCCGCCTCGGTGGCGTAGTTGGCTAACGCGCTTGCCGTGCTTAGCTCGACTGCTGAGGACGGGGAGATCGAGGTTCGAATCTCGGTCGGGTGAACTGGGGGTGGATTTTCCTAAATGGTTTTCCACTCAAATGCGGGTTCACTTCCTCTAATTCAACCTTCCCAATTCCTAATCCATTAGAGTAATTAGTACTTAAAGTGTATAACCCGAACGGGAAGCAAGACGCGACGCTAAAAATATATAAAATATATATATATATATATACATATATAATTGAGGGAGAGTGGGAAACAATTTAAGATCAGTAGAAGCTGCCAGGATTCAAATGCCGATCTCCCTGTCATCAGTAGGCCAGTCTAACATGAGAGTGATGCCAAAGACTTTCCGGTCAAAACAATGTTGTTCTTGTCATTGCTATGTTTAACACCATAGTTATTAATGACCTAGTCTAAGGGATAGAAATAAGGAAGGTAGTTTGGAGGATGAACATCCATGTTAACGTAAATAAAGATTGGTAAAAACCACAGACACTTTTTTTTAATTACTATGTTCAGAAACTAAGTTATTAACAATTTAACCTAGCGGATAAGAAGTGGAAAGGTACCAAAGAGTAAATGTGCCCATATTATTGTGGAGGAGGGATGATACCCGCTTTGGTGGCCAAATATTCCTCGGCGTCACTCTTGCAATAGATTGGACTGCCGATGACAAGGAAATCAACATATAAATCCTGAATGGATGTACAAAGGATGTTTTTCCCTAAAAAGTTGCACTCTCCCTCCCCACATATGTGGGTACACTACTTATTAATTTACTCTTCTTTATCCCTAACGAATTATGATAATTTAGTACATATACATATTACCCAAACAAGTAGTTGGACATGATGCTGAGAAAAAAGGGAGAATAATAAAACGACAGCGGTAACTTGAGCAGCGTTGGATCATGTGACTAACCGTGTAAGTGCAAAACAATAAATATAAATACAAATTTAAAATATTTTAGACACACAAATCTCTTGAACCAAAAATCTTAGAGGTGGGATGGTCGGTCATTTTCTGAAGAACAGGGACCCAATAGTTTTGACCTTGATCAAGCTTGGTGCTTATCATAAATTTGAAGATCTAAATAATGCTTTATCGATGTATTTACTAAAGTAGAATAAATAGTGTTTAGCCTACTTAACACTTTGCTAAATTTACACAGCCAATAGGTGATATAGATGCACATCCCACCAAACAATTTTGTTTTAATTGTTTTTAAAAAAGCCTCAAATGATTTGAGTCACAAAAAGCATTATTGCATCATCCTTACTTAAGGATCCGACACCTTATCTCAATTGGAAGTGTTTCTGTCTACTGAGCTAAGGGTTCTGAGTTCAATTTCCGGCATGGCCGAAAAATTTATCATTGGTGAAATGTGGGTTTACTCTTTCATAGTGATGAATTAACGGCTGGGGACTGGATGTTGTGCCTGTTCTAGTCTTAGGTTAGATTATAATGCACATGGAAGCTACGATAGGCCTAACAAACCAGTAGTGGAAAATATATTGCTTGAATAAAAAGTGATCTAGGCCAAAGGCTGTAAACAGTAATGGTAAAGTAAAACTTACTTAAGGCTTACAGATGGTTTGGTTGTTTCCTTAACATCACTTGGTTTACTCTCTGAATGCGAGAGAAGTTTATGAAGTAATTCCGATTCAGTCTGCTTCACATCTCCTCCAAAGCTAGTCGCTACATCATGGGCTGCACTCGTCAAAGCTTCATCTATGAACCAATTTGTATGATTCAAAATGTTAGCTTTCTAATTCACAATTCTGTATCTCTTAAACTTATCTTTATGATTGGCAGAATAGATGAGAGATACCAACCAGTATCTTACATCACAGAAGAAGCAACCCAAGGAATTCTACTTTCAAAACTATTGATTAAACACTCGCGCAAGTGTGTGTGTGTGTGTGTGTGTGTGTGTGTGTGTGTGTGTGTGCATGCGTGTGTGTGTGTGTAAAATAATAACTAAACAATCAGAACAAAACAAATATTAGTTATGAAATAAACAAATTATTAAATATACTGGTAGCGGTACCAACCTAATTTTTCAGATTCAGATAAAACCTTTTTAACCTCTTCTTTAGATTTGTCTTTGGATTCTAGTATTTTTTTATTTTTAGTTCTTGGTTGTGCTATTTCTATGTTGCTTGCTCCAAATGATTTTGATGGTGAAGATTCTTCCTGAAAAGACATGTGTGTAAATGAAGACATTGGTTGTATATAGTAAAAATACAGCAATAGATAATTAAACCAACATTTATTTTTTCAATTCCCAATTATGTTGTAATCTTTGCAAAAAGATGAACACATTTAAACTAGACCTATTGCAAACATACAAGCAAATAGAGATCAATGTTGCAGTTCACAATTTATTACAAATAATTAATGTATGTAAACCTATTACATCTGGTGTTAGTGTATGTAAACCTAGTGACATCTTGCATGCTTTTAAGGAATGTAAAACTCGTAGTATATAAAACAATAATTTTACCAGTTGTTCTTTATGGGTGTTAAACGTGGTCTATTACCTTACATGATGAAAACCAATTTAGGTAGTTCGAAAACAATGTACCTAGGAAGATATTTGGTCCAAAAAGGGATAGGCCACTGGGGAGTGGAGGAGGTTGCATAGTGATGAGTTAGATACCATTTACTCATCACAAGACATTGTTAGGATAATCAGTATCATAGATTATGGTGGGCAGGACATGCAGCGCAAATAGAAGAATCTAGAACGGTGTTCAGGGTATCGACTGGAAAACATAATGGGAAGAGCGCATTAAAAAGCAGATGTAGATGGGAGGATAACATTAGAATGGACCTGAAAGAGATAGGGTGTAATGAGGTGGACTGGATAGAACTATCTCAAGATAGGGATAGGGTGTAATGAGGTGGACTGGATAAAACTAACTTAAGAGAGGGATAGGTGTCATACTTTTGTAAGCACTGCAATGAACCTTCGAGTTCCTAATGCCAGAGAGAATGTTAGTATGTAAACTTATATGAACCCATCAATAATTATTATGGCAAATATTAATAAAACAACAAACACGCCACCGGGAGGTGTAAAATACCACTCGAGGGATTGGGGAGTTATACATAAAGTTCGTTCACGGTAGGAGTTTACCTCTGAAAGGCCTTTTTCCCTACCAGAAATATATTATATAGTAGGATATTGGTAGGAAAAAAGACCTTTCAGAGGTAAACTCCTACCGTGAATGAAGTATATGTTCAATTCATATAGTAATATCACAGAGGTTTGCAGCCAAAGTTGATATTAAAATGGCTGTCAATTTTTTTTAAAAACATATTTTAATAAGTTGCCTTAAATTGATACAATTTATTTGTTTTTAAATTGTTGTACTCTTGTTATCTATGATAGCATGCTCTATTATGCATAAAATCATGCATGCTTTCCTGTTAATTTATATATTTGTAGTAATCTTTTTAATACTAATATTATATTATTTTAGTGTCCATGACTAAATTTTAGAAAATGTTTTACGCAATTTAAGTTAAGTGTATTATCTTTAGAAGAATGAAAGGTGGATAGAAACATATAAAAGGAAAGAACACAATATGGCGTTTACAATGAAAAGAAGAACACAGTTCACATTTTACATTGCTGCCATTGGACAAAGAGTTAATGGCTGCCTCTTTAAGAAAATCGATTGCTACCCCCCAATCCCCTGATCTAGGTTTCATTCTATCGGAACTCATCAGGGAGAAGTGTGAAACATGCAACATAACTTCCTAAAAGAGAAAACCAAAGCGCATAAAAGGAAGAAAAGGGAATTTTTTAAAGAATGATAGAACACTTAGATAGGAAAACTATATTAAAATAAATAAAATGATAAAATGCCTACAGAAATTGTAGGTTCCTAAAATAAAAGAGATTATGGAATATAAAATATGACCATAGAGATGTTGTTACATAATGCTAGTTTTAGGTCATAAATATATTACAGTTGTGCTATTTGCCTTGATAGGGCCTACTAACTAAATTGACAGCAAAACATGTAATTTGGTATGAGAATATGAAATTAGCTTTAGCAACTTTTATAAATGTCATCCAGGGCAGAGCCTAAAAATGTATTTAAATGAGGAAGGAGAGCCCTACCCGTTCTAGCTCATAATAAAGTCCTTTCACAGCAGATGGCAAGAAAATGTGTTAAAGTTAAATCCTCATTTGAAGAAGCTTTTTAAATCATAATTAGGAGTTGTTGGCGTTATAAAATGTATGACACTTAGTTAAGCTACAAGCCTGCATTAAGGAGGAATACATTACCTGTACATTATTATTGGTAGGTACTTTCAAAGGGGTTGGGGGAGCCAAAACACCCTTACCACTCAAGATGAGGCTTATGACTGCTAAAATTATTCCACAACTACGCCATGTTAGCTACTAGTGTCCACAATCATATAATAATATAGGTGACCAGTGTCCACAATCACACCACGTAGGCTACCAAGTATACACAATCACACTGTGTACCAAGTGGTTATGTATAAAAATTTGGCTTGGTAAATTACATACCTCCATCATAGCCTTCAATAAGGAATTAAGTTTATTTATTGCATCCATATTTTTTCCAAGTTGTTTTTTAGGTTTTTCTTTTTCTTCATCTGATGACTCACTGTCATCGTTGTGTTTTTCTAAACAATGGGATGATGTCGACACTTTACATACTTGGCTAATTACACACTGTGACTTAAAATGTGACCTGAAAGTAGGCAAAAACAAAAGTATTGTATAATATTTTCGTGGTGCTGTACTTAAAAACGCGAGCTTTGTTAAAAAAAAAATTAATCCCTCCATGGTAGAGTTGAAAACATAAAGTTTGTAGGCTTTTGCTCAAGTAGGTTGGATATCTTTACTTATAATCTTAAAGTAACTACTGTCCAGCAGAGATTATACAATCAATGTAAGAGTGAAAGCATACATTTGGGAACAAAACTAATTTACTTCATTCAAGTCAAATTCACAGTCTATACAAAACATATTTATAAAGAAGGATATTTAAAAAATGTACCTTCCCATTAAATTTTATTTTTACAGGCTAGTTATTAGTATTCCTTTTTTAACTCATGCTAGTGGCTTATAAAAAAATAATATTACATTAGTGTAGAATAGTTAATTTAATTATTAGCTATGCTCTCCTCTCATTCAAGGAAGGCATGCAAAATTAAGAAAAATGGCTTGTTGGGTGTTACCATACTTAAAAGTCAAACTGGGATAATATATAGTACTATAAGCTTTGTAATAACTCTTTTTTATCACAGTTTAATAAAACATGTTATTAGTATTGTATAACCAGGTCTGTGAAGACAGTATGCCAAGCCTTCAACTCAATACTCGGACTTCTCTATTTATTTACTGTCCGACTCAGATTACCCTTTTTTTCT
Organism: Timema shepardi; assembly: GCA_902151425.1. NCBI lineage: Eukaryota > Metazoa > Arthropoda > Insecta > Phasmatodea > Timematidae > Timema > Timema shepardi. Next base: position 28,240 of record CABFVX010007539.1, read on the forward strand.
GTATGACTTCGACTCAAACTCTGACTTCGACTCCTTCATAAATGGCTAGAGTAAATTAATTAGCAATACAAATTTACTTCAGAAAATGCTTTAATACAGATGAGTTCATGGGAAGCTTGTTTGACACTGTGAATAAATATTTAAATAAATTTGTAAAGATCCAAATTACTAATTTTGGCATCGAATAATAAAAAAGAGCTTTAGCCTTCACAGCCTGAGTATAACAAACCATTAGAATACAGATACTGTATTCAAATAATACCTATATTAATATTGTTTTTAAATTTTCGATAATCAGAGAATTAAAATGTATTCACCTAAAGGACACAAGAATGTAAATATTTAAAGGAATGTGATAGTCCCAACCCTCAAGGTAGGCTCTACACAGTACATCTTTTTTCTAAACCAACGTTCAACTCCCGTCTCTGTTTTAGTGTAAATAAAACTGGTCCTCCGAAATTAAATTACTTTTTTTTGTTAGTCTTAACTAAATTAAACAGACAGATCACTCATACAGTAATATTTTCCGAATTTTCAATATAATATTGTTATTGCTAGTTATAATTGTTCCTAAATATTTAAACTCATTAGCCCTGTCAAATGATTTGTTGTTCGCAGTAATATCTAAAATTATTTTCCCCAATCTGTATTATCTGTGTGATCATATAGGCCTACTTTGTCTTTTCAGCGTTCACTTTTAAACCTATTTCCTTATGAAACTCTGATAAAATTTCTGCATTTCTTGACACACCTTCCTTAGAATAATACTAGGTAGGCCTGTGGCATCAAGTTTGATCATTTAAAATAATTATTAAACAAGTAAAACCAAATTCACTATAATCACAAGTGAAATGTAGATATTGACTAACTTTGTTTAGTTTCACATAGTTTGCATTATAATGTTGACTAATGATTGGTTTTGGTGGATGATGCTATTGCAATGTATTGAAATTAATTTGAGTGATAAATATTATTGTTAATATTAAATTTATTGAAGGATAAAATATTAGGTTAAGCTCGGTTGATAAGAACTATAATAATTAATAATTAGCCTTTATAAATTATTTAAGGTTTAAAAGTTAGGTTTGTACCCTAATATTTATTTTAAATATTAGTTTAATTTGAGTTTTTGTACTAATGATGTAATTTCCCTTTTACATTTAGGTGTGGCTCTTTGAATCAGTTTGGTTGTAATGGAAAGTTATATCACTACAATAATTAGTAGTCTTGAGGTTCAAGATTTGTTTTAAACAGGACAGAGAAGCAATAATGCTTCAGTTGCAAGAGTTGGGTTTGCAACAGAAAAGGATGAAATGTGGGTCAATGTAGATGATTATTATGTGTTTATATAAGAATATTCTATGGATGTAGTTTGAGGAGTACCATGTGCTTGCAAGTGAAGACACATGGCCTAAAGGGTTGAGGTTTTTTTCCTCTCTCTCTTTCAAATCAATTTTCACTTAGTGAAATATGTGATAGAATAGGAATATTTTGTTTTGAAAAAAAAGTGCCTAAATGTATGATAGACCTAGTGTGTATAGTCCCCATATGTGTGTGTGTATATATATATATATTTTAGATGAAAATAGAGAATGTAATATGCTTAAATGGCATTAGTTTTTTATATATATATATATATATATATATAAGTAGCCCCATGGCTTCTTTGGTGCTGACTGACAGCTCCTAGCTGACTTCTGACAGTCAACATTTAGGTATATATCTAAATTTTGACTGTCAGAAGTGACAGCTGCTAAACACGTGTTTTTTGCATATCATCTGGTTCGACGTAGGGATACGTAATTTGGTCTGGTAACTTTTTAAAGCTGTCAGTCAGCACCAAAGAAGCCATGGGGCTAC
>CABFVX010007540.1:0-30095 GCA_902151425.1 Timema shepardi
TAACACATCTTTGATCAAAGACGGCGTTAAATCTTTTATCATATATTTGATCAAAGAAAAATGTGATAGTGTAATACCGGCCTTAGTCCCATCCAATATAGTATAGAGATCACTGCAGCTCACACAACTAGAGATCAAAATGTCCCGACTAGGCTACTCAGTTCTATCAACTAGAATCTTGCCCCGCAAAATAGGTAGCTGAGAACAACTAAACGTAATGCTCTACAACTAATGTGAACCTAGAATTTTAAAGCAATGGCTTTTTAAATGATAGCTGGAACTTCCATGAGAAGTAAAAAACTTTCAATATTATATATATGTATGTATACTCTATTAATATATACAATTTTATACATATATATTATATCAAATATATGTATTGTATCAAAGTAGTTGTTCTTATATTATTTCAGTATTATAATTATTATGAGTGTTTAACTATCTATATATGCCTTTCATGTAATATATAGAGTAATGTCTCGCTTAATTACACAGTCTAAATTAATACCAGCTCAGTTATTTATTTTTAGTTTAAATTTCAACCTTATTGTGTATGTTTAATTTTAAATTGTATACCTTTTGTCTTAAGGTAATGTGATTTTTCAAAAATAATTTCTTATCTATATCCCACTGAATGTTCATTGTTCGATATGGTTTTCATTAACGATCTATAAAGCTAATCAATAGTATCCTCAATAAATAAAGGCATAGTAATAAAATTATATTTATGAGCACACTTTATTCCTTTTGCTACGAGAAAGTGTAAATTTGATGGTATCACTACGTATCTTCTTTATCTTTGATCACAAACAATCAACATCATTGCATTTGATCCTTGGTCAAGACGTTCTCGAAATAGCTATATTTCAATATTCTAATCTAAGTAATAAGATAATGTATTCTACGTGACTGACTCTAAGCATGAAAATATTCACATTTTCGGTAATGTATTGTAGAATTAGATCACCAATTTATCTCCAAGTAAACCTCCTCAATCTTAAGCATTCCAAACCACATATATCTCACATAAACCTTAAACAAGAATATTCTACACATTATTGGCCAATAGTATCTCTTCGTTCACAACGTGAAAGTTATCTTCTAAGTTTGTTAGAACCTCGACCAAAACAATATTTCTTCTGGCGTGGAGTAAAACGTTGGTTTCCAGATGCGGAGTTCCTCAAGCAATTTGAAGGTCCTGTTATGTTTCCAGACAAAGTATCTTCAAAACGGAAGCTACCCCCCTGGAGTACAAAGATCACGCCAGTCGAGAAAAATGTACGTAACACGATTTTGAATTTTGGGCCACAGCATCCAGGTGCACACGGTGTTCTGCGCCTGATCCTTGAATTGGAAGGAGAGACGGTTGTGCGGGCTGACCCTCATATCGGTCTTCTTCATCGCGCCACAGAGAAGCTCATTGAATACAAAACATACACACAGGCGTTGCCGTACTTTGATCGACTTGATTATGTATCTCCGATGTGCAATGAGCAATGTTTCTCACTGGCAGTAGAGAAACTACTCAACATAGATATTCCCCGTCGAGCCAAATATATAAGGGTTCTGTTTGCAGAGATCACCCGTATCATGAATCATAGCTTAGCGGTGAGTGCTCATGCCTTGGATATTGGCGCATTAACGCCACTATTTTGGTTGTTTGAAGAGCGAGAAAAGATGCTTGAGTTCTACGAGCGTGTGTGTGGGGCTCGCATGCATGCTGCGTACATTCGTCCTGGCGGAGTTGATCGGGATCTGCCCCTTGGACTTCTGGATGATATTTTTGATTTTAGTTGCAAGTTTGCCGAGAGGCTCGATGAAGTGGAAGACTTGCTCACGACCAATCGTTTGTGGGTTGCACGCACAAAAAATATTGGAGTGATCACTGCTGAGGATGCACTTAATTATGGTTTTAGTGGCGTCATGTTGCGAGGTTCTGGAATCAAATGGGATCTGCGTAAAGTTCAACCTTATGATGCGTATGACAATATGGAGTTTGATGTCCCAGTCGGAAAGAACGGGGACTGTTACGACAGATACTTGTGCCGGATGGAGGAGATGAGACAATCGCTGAGAATTATCAATCAGTGTCTCAACAAGATTCCTAATGGTGAAATCAAGACTGATGACATGAAGGTGACCCTTCCATCAAGAGCTGAAATGAAGATCTCGATGGAGGCATTAATCCACCATTTTCTGCTATTCACTCAAGGATACACTGCACCTCCTGGTGCCACCTACACTGCAGTGGAAGCTCCTAAGGGAGAGTTTGGTGTGTATCTTGTTTCTGACGGAAGTTCCAAGCCATATCGGTGTAAAATAAAGGCACCATCTTTTGCACATCTAGCGGCTATTGATAAACTAGGGAAAAATCACATGATAGCAGATATAGTAGCCATTATTGGAAGTCTGGATATAGTGTTTGGGGAAATAGATCGTTAGTTACTAATTAGTACATTTACAAAATTGTTAAATCTGATAAATCTATTCGAATAAAATATATAATTACATGTGTATAACCTGAATTGCTCATGTAATAATAATAATATTCGATAGTAAAAAATAAGAACGGTGAACACGATAATAGAAACTGAAATCGATTTTATAAGTATATATTTGTAGGCCTCTGAACTAAGACACTTCATTTATACGCTAACAAAAATTTATAATTATATAATTGTTAAAAAAATTCTTATAATCAATTTCAAAATTAATTGAATTGCGGATCTCTTTTCAATGATTATCAACGAACATAGCATAAATTAGTAAACTGCTTTAAAGTTAAGCCACATATTATGTTAAGTAGACCACCTACTTCCTTAATGAACTCTATGTTTTCTACAAATGGAAAAATACCGTTCTGTGAGGAAATCAATAAAACATTGGAAAAACAAATAATTACTCCAACCAATACGATTATAAAAACACAGTAAATTTTAAATTTTAATTGTAAGCATTGCTTGCTAAACAATAAGTTAATGTCACACGACTACATTTACTGAAATTGTAAAGCCATATACATGAACCTTAAGAAACGAATTCAGATCTTAGCATTGAAGTAATCATTTATTAAAATGAATATGTGTTTGCCATTTAAATAAAGTATGTTTTGTTTCAAATATATTAGGATTTAAGAGTTTATAAATAAAATGTATTATGTGTAGGAATAGTAATTTTTTCGTCTTCTATAAAATAATCTAGTGGGTGAATATTCTTTAGTTTGTACGTCAGAGATAATGGAAATATATTTTTTTTAAAAGACCAGATATTCTTGAGAAGTTAGTCGTTATCGAAGTATGGCTTTCCAGCTTAGAGTCCATATAAAAATGTCGTTTTAAGCAGTTTAGTTTTCAAATATGGACGTATTATACGTTTAATTATGGGCACAGAAAAAAAGGGGAACTGCTTATGGGGGTTTAAAACCCACCTAAAATACATTGAATTCGTGTTAAAGTTCTCGGACCGCTTCAAAGTGGGTTATATGGTTGCTTATTTGTCAGTTAATTGACCTTTTAAAACATGGCTTTGTACAGGGGTGGAGATTTATGATTTACCCAATTCTTGTGCCTAAAACTTGGGGATTCAGGGGGCCATAACCAACACCTGGAGGCAAGAAAATTTTCGAACTATATACACCAGCTCTATAAGCTATTTTGAAGATTTTTTAAATAGTAATTGTGGACTTGAGTTTAACATTTTTTAAATAGTCACTTACACCAAAGATATAAAAAGTAAACCCAGCCTTGGCTCAAAGAAAATTGTTTTAAACATCCTCTAAATACCATGTTTAATAGACTACAACTTTTTTTTAAAAAAACTTCTAACTAATTAGGTACTTTTAACTTCATACTTTAACTTCATTTAAAACCACTCGATAGCTTTCATTAGAATATTGTTTTTGACAAACATCTTTCTAGTCAACCTGTAGATTTATTTTGGGAAACAACTGAAGTTAAGAAGGGCAAGAAAAATGACAGAAAAGGCTAATATAATTAGTACGTACTTAATTATGCTGGGGCTTGTGAGAAGACTTTGCTGCCTACGATTGTACGAACACCGACTAGTACATTTACATATACATTTTAAAGGGAACGATTTCTACGCTGCCATTAATATTACAAAATAGTTACTTTTATGTTTGAATGTATATATTTCATTGAAAAAAAATTGCTGTTCACAAATTCTATGTTCCCCCATTTAATTGAAAAGGAATTACAGATAAATTTGATATTTACGATAACTTAAGCAAAAATGTACAAGTAACGAATATTTTCCTCAACCCCTGAAATGAAGGGTACCTACTTATACGTTCGATCCCTGCACGAGCAGGCATGCAGGGGTCTGTTCTCTGCCACTGGTTTTGTGTACACAATATTCATTCGTAAGCTGTTTTAAAATAAAGCTACTTACAAGTTGATGCTGAAAAGGGAGTTCTAAAATTAAAATTACATATTTTCATTGGTACTGTAAATACCCTGGAGTTTGTTGCCTATGTTCCATATCCCCCCCTCCAACCCCCAAATATTAACACAAATGGCAATGTAGTAAACATCCATGACCGGGTTATATCTTATAAGTTATAAATCTTCAGTAGAAAAATATCAATTCCAAATCTTTCAACATCTCCAATCTCCACGGAACTTAGTACGGGTTTTTGGGGTGTTAGTTGGGACTCAAAGAGATTCACTTGTACCTTAAGGAAGGTACGAAGAAGGAAATCATAGCTTTAATTCAAGCTTTAAAACAAACTTGCCTATTTTGCACATAGTTCAAAACCCTAACAAAATGCCTACAGAAATGGAGCTATTCTTTGCTAATCCAACTTATTAACTCATTTATATTAAGATACAATAACATACAAAAATGATCAGAAACAAAGTAGCTCTCTTCATAGAAGGTAGATATTATTTACACAATTCCATTCGACCCTAAATACATAACCACCAAAATAATAGCATACATTATCTTGTTGAGTGAACATATTATTCTTCATCATGATTTCTTCAGACAACACCGTGAACCATAATGAGAGTCAGTTCTGAGTTGAGACGGACTCCTGAGCAGCGCTTCCTTACCACAACAAGTAAAGGGAGAACAGAAAAGAAGGAAGCGTGGTACCAGTCGGGGGACTTTAATGAGCAGTTATTAGACAAGATCAGACACAATTTCTCTGCACTTCAAGTTTATGAATCAACTAATGTGCATAAAGATTCCTATTTAATTTCATATGTTCGATTCATTGATGATGATAAAATACGGGACAATTTTTTTTTTTAACTTTTCTAACAAATGTGACTGCGGAGTGCATTTTCAATATGAATTATACTTGTTTTTTAAAATATGGTTCACTGTAGGAGAGATGCGTTGGAATATCTTCAGATGGAGCTCGTGCAATGTCAGGAGTGCACAATGGACTTTAATTTATGATTAAAACAATATTTCCTGATCCACGTGTACACATAATAATGAGCTAAGCTCTTCTACCAATGAAGTGTTAAAGGTAGTAGGGAAATCTGTAAATTTCATCAAGGTATAATCACTGGAATCTCTAATTTTTAAGGCTTTATGTGAAGTAATGGGCTCAGAGCGCAATATCTTACTTTTTTACACCGAAGCTTAATGGTTGTAGAGAGGCAAAGTGATGAACAGATTTTTTTTTCTGAGACATGAGGTATTCTGTTTTTTGTACAAGCTAAATCATCAAATAGCAAATCTTTACTGCAATATAAATTTTATTTTTAAACTGGCATATCTAGCAAATATGTTTGAAAAATTAAACGTTCTAAACAAATCCCTTAAAAAATATGAAGCGACCATACTTCACTGTAATAACAAATTAAAGGCTTTTTAATAAAACTACAAATTTGAAAGGTAATGATTTGGAAATGTTTCCTACCCTTGTCAACATGCTTAAAAACCCCAACCATCAAGCTCATGGCCCCCACATCCTGAAGCGGGCCCCCAGGCCAGGATCTTTGGCATATCAGCCCCCTCCCCCACCTAACGCTAAGGTTAAGGACAGCATGATGCTATACATGATTTAGGATAAAATAAGTCATTTTAAATGATGACACAAAATAATATTTATTTAAAACACCTTTATGGATTTACAAAATAAAAACTTAATTTTTTTTAAATAAATTATCTTAAAATATATTTTCTAGCCTTTTTTACGCACATTTTTTAATAACTTTGGTAAAATAAATTTGTTTAAATCACTTTATATGTACAAAATTGCTTGATTAATTCGCTCTTGACCATTTGTACTTCTTTGACACGTTTTCAATGAATTTGCCAGCTTACTGAAAAATTTTTAATCTGAAGATACAGTAACTGGTTCTGTACAAAACATTTTAGTGACGAGGCAGATATTGGCAAATATACCTTGCAGTTTTTTGTCGTAAATTGCGTTCAGAAGTTTAATTGGGCTTCTTTCAGTGCCGAAAACTGTATTATAAATACTTTTAAGGTGAAGAATTTCATGGGGTAAGTCTTCTGTCAGTTCTTTATCATATGTAGTAAAAAGTTTTGCTGCTTTAGTGGTAATTTGACCATCGTCTAAGTTCTGGAAGTTCAAAATGTGTGAGAAATGAAAATAATTCACACATGGTATCTGCTGCTCCATATCTTGTCTCTAAATCATTGATAATAAAAGCCAATGTCGAGTGAACTACGGAGATTCTGTACTCTTGTACAGGTTCTTTAGATGTTTTTCGGCAAATCGAGCTGAGCTCCTACTGCATCAGCAACTATGTTTGCTTCTTGAAAACACTTTCCCACGAGTCATGTAAATGCTGCATCTCTTGCTCTAAGTGTGCTTTCAACATCAAGGGATATTGCATTACATTATATGACAATATTTTTGTTGTTAATACTTGCTAGTATTTTGTATCAAGACACTGTCATTAACAGAATGGTTACTTAGAGACATTTTACTTCCTGGAGTGATAGATAACTTTTCTTAAGGGGGAAAATTGTAACATTTATAAATGTAACAGAACCAACACGGCATCCCCCTCCTCTTCTCCCCAATTCCGGGACCCCAGGCGCTATCAGTCCTCCCTTTGTGGGGGCCATTATCAAGCTCATTTATGGAAGGTTGTTTGAGCGACGCTCTGATCATGTTACAAGAACATTTAAGAAAAGCATTTTTATGAAAACCTCCAAGCATTGGCCTCGATAAAAAAACATTTGAAAATGCACCAAACTAAGAACATTAAACATGACTGATAAATAACATTTTGTTGATCTTCAGACGAATGCTTCTTTATAAATAAAATTTAAAAATATTTCCTTGTCAGAGATTTGGATTAGTGTTCAACAAGAATAACCAACATTAAGTGAAAAGGCTATAAAAGGGCTAATACCGTTTGCACCTATCTACTTATGTGAAACTGGATTTTAAGTTCTGGTGGCTATGAAGGGTAAATATTATGTTAGACCAGATCTCGCCAAAGAACTGAAAGTTGCCCTTTCTGATATTACTCCTTGTTAGTAAACTCTGAGTTCAGAAACAAGCATATCCACCACATTACGTATCAACATTACCTACTTATCTACCAGTAACCACTACACAAGTGATTAATCACAAATTAAAGTCGATCGTATAATGATATGAATTTATTCAATTGTTCTGATTTTAATGCTTTCTTTGTTTCCTTACAAAATGTTAACATATTCATGTATGTAAATATACGCAAGGAAATACGAACACCAAACAAATAAACAAAATATGTTTATTCATATCATACTACGTCAGTGAAGGGAGGGATGTGTGACTTTCTCGTGTGGATGTAAATGGGATCACAGGGGTAAAAAGTTAGAGAACCGCTTAGTTGTTGTATGAGGAATCAGGAATCATGGGAATAGGAATATGTTACCATTTGGACACCAAGAAAATTGCTTTTATAAAAATTATTGTAAGTAAAGTTACTTCAAGTTTATACTCCGAAAACACTATTTTGTGTACTCCACGCATTCAAAATATTTAATTTTAATCTAGCTTTTAAATATAAGTAGAAGAACATACATATTTCTTGTTAAGAGGGCCATAGTAAAAGCTGTCGTGTCGTATGAAGTTATTAATATATCTGCTAAACTGATAACGAGAACTAATATATAAGTAGGTAAGACAACTATACTATCTTCTTTATATCAGCTATGCCACTGAAAACCTACTAGTTTTACTTTCAGGCCGGCCGTGTAGCAGCTCATTACAATTTTAAACCTGACTGAATCGTGCAAATATATATATTTTTTAACATTCAAAACTCATATTTAGCGAGGAAACTTCTTAAGTATGTTTTCAAAACATTAGTTTAGAGTAAAAATATATTTAATCAGATAGTGTTTTAGTATTCAATTTATTTGAGTTGATAGAAATAAAGTTCCTCATTGTGGCATATATATTAATGTGAAAAGCTTAGTACAATGTTTTGAAACAAACAATCAAACAAACAATAATGTAAGAAAAATAAGGGATAACTTGTGACCCTCTTCAACAACCATTTTATTGCATGATTTAGAGATAGGAATCCAGTATTTAAAATTACCAAGCTGATGGTAGCAGGTCTTCATGAGAGTTATTTTTTTAATCTTTGCAGGAGTCCAAATCTCTCCTTTTATCATAAAACCATTAAACCTTTTTTTAAATAATACAGTATTTAAAATTGCCAAGCTGATGGGAGTAGGTCTTCATTAGAGTTAATTTTTGCAGGAGTCCAAAACTCTCCTTTTATCATAAAACCAAATAAATCCTTTTAAAATAATTTTTAGAGCTATTCCAATATTTCAAAAGCCCTAGTTTTCCCTTGTAATAACTTCAAAATTTTGCATAATGCCATTGAAAAACCGTTATCCTGAATAATATTAATTGCATTATTATTAGCCGTCGAAGAAGTAATAATAGTTTTTCAATAGATTATTTTTAACACATATTATTATTATTATTATTATTATAACTACGGTATTTTATTAATGCCCATGATGTGGTTACTATATTTCACAAGTAGAAATACATAATTATCTTCTAGTACGATAATTATATTCTAATAAAGAATTAACTTTTAATACATTATTTATCAAATTTTACAGTAGAATAATTCTAATGCACAATTATTATTGTTATAATTATTTACCTGAAAAATGTTCGTTTTAATAAGAATATAACAATACGTCCAGCCTTTAACCATCTTTTCATTTTTAAACTCAATCATACAAAGACAACTAGTTTCTATCAATATGGCTGAATCTCTCTTTTACATCTATTTCTCAAATTTCATTTTGCTGCGCTTCTCTCTATATTTCATTCTAGCAACCCACATTCTCCAAGCATTCTCAATTTCTCATTGCACTTCATTCGTGACGTGTCGTTTAAGGAAGGAGGTTGTATCGGACGTGAGAACCGCGCAGAAGAAGTATTTGCATCACTTTCTCATTCCGCATGAAAGACCACTTTGGTAGACGAGCATTATTCAAAGTTAAACCTAAAAGAAAGTATGAGTATTAGTGCCAGTTTGGCATTTAGTAAACCTGACAACAGTAAAGAAAAACTTTTAGAAAGTATGCCAGGTTTGAATTATAGGTAAGTACAATTACCCTTGATTTGGTAATAGACATTTGTTTTTCTGTCCACCATTTTGTAATTTTAATTGAATACTTTATTTCGAATCTAATAAATGTTTATTAAATATTCCTACTAGTTTTTGAACGAGGGGCTTTTGGTTCATTTAGTTTATTTTTTCCTTCCAAGGTGTTAATCTATATTTAATGCTCTTTCCTTGGTCATTTTCCATTTAACTTACTATTTTATTTGTTTACATTCAACCATTTTTAGGCTGACATTACATTATTTAGGCAAAATTAATGGCTATAGGACGTTTACGCTTTGTTTTGAGGAACTATAGTTTTAAATTAACTATCTTGTGACGTTATTAATTACTTAAGACGTAAAGTTGGCCAGTAAATCAATTTGATTGTTTTTTTTAATAATTTCGAAAAGGCTTAGGCCTAGTATTGAAATGTCTTTTTATTAGATAAACTTTATATGTTTGACAATCACACCACCTCAAAATTTAATAACTATTTAATTTCAAATACAATTTAAATGTCTTGGAACAGATTCATGTATTTTTGTTGGTTATAATTACTCATTGCCACAAAATCCACCTATAACAGTTTTTGATGGAAATAACTAGTCATTAAATATTAATTGATCAAAATTTTTATTTAATTACTAACCTTGGGAAGCCATGTTACACTTGGTTAATTATATATTTTTATTATAAACACATGGTTTCTGCAGACAATACCCTATTAATAGATGAGTAGTAAATATTTTATAAACTATGAATTAAATACCGGTGCTACGAGGGCTTGTCAGCTAGATATTCCTGGTCTTCTACGAGCAGGTGACCTGGTGGTCTAGGGGTAAGGTGTCAGACTTCTATGCTGGCATCTGGGGTTCAATCCTCGGTCCCGGCAAATATTTATGATTACCAAACCCTTCCTTCACCTCTGACAAGACAAGACATCTTGTGAATGTGAGGAATGCCAGGTCTCCACCGTGGTTCGGATTCCACGTTAAACTGTAGGATCCTCCATTTCATCTCACAACATCTCTAACATTACACATTAGCGTAAGTGCGTATAACCCGACCGGGTAGTAAGACGCGGTGCTAATAATAATTCTACGAGCAGTGGCGGGTATGTAACCCACCTTATAAAGGTGGGGCACAACGTGAGAGCTGTTGCTTCATTTCAGTGAGATAATGTGATGATTATGATAATAACCTAACATAAGCCTTGAATCAACCAGACCTTTTTTAAATAAAATTGAACTTTTAAATTTACCCATTGATGCTTAATTATGGTGCGTAACATTGTTTGTCCTTAATAAGTAATTTGGCTACTTGCCACCCTTTTGGTCTAGTGGTCAACATGCCTAGCCTTTTAAATGTAATAAATAAACTTAAACTGTTAAAAAATATGTATATATTTGCGGTATAGTTAGTTACATGTCTCAATAGGCGATCAATCTCAATGTAAAATAAAAATCTCATTTTAAAGGAAATATATTAAAAAACATGATTCGTAAAAATTATAAGACTTTTTTGAATATTTTATTGATATAAGATTAATAATGGAAAAATAACTATTGACATGTATATTGCTATCACCAGGGCCCAGAAGTTGACGATATTACATCTTTTTTCTGTGAAGGCAATCACAGTGGTAACTAGAATTTATAAACACATTTTATGACACCCTGATATTGAAAACATAACTTTTAGTATGATTTTTTTTTGTAAATACCTATTTGTGACAATTTTGCAGATTTTTTTTGCGTTTTCTTTTTACTCATATCATGCATTTTGTCATTTTTTTAGAATCATTACATAAAAATCGTAACACACAACGGGTAAAATATTGATGCACAAATTCATTATATCCATTTACTTGAAGCATTCATTTTCTCATGTAATTATAGGTACGGCCAGACATGAAACATTGAGCATAGCCTAAAATAAGGTTTTCCGGCATAAATGTACTTAAGTGTGCATATATCTTTAGATTCTTAATTTATTTATAATGTTTCAATGGAAAACCCCAATGCCTGAAAAAAGGGTTGGCTATCTTAGAATTTACAAACTACGAAAATGTAAGGTATTATTTACATCAATGGTACAATCATGATTGTTTTGTTAGCTTAGTAGATTTTAGTCAGTTTAAATTGTATATCTTATGTTATTTAATGTACTTCCATCTATTCAAACTATCTCCAACTGAGCAGATTGGTGAAAGTCACACAATTCTACCATTTATGGAAGTTAGTTAACGAGTTTGGTGAAAGTGTTTTTTCCACAGATGTTGACAGTTTCAACAGAATTTTTCTTTCTTTTACTCAGCATATTGATTGTGAGAAATATAAGTGTGCTTTAGAATGGGCAACAACAAAGAAATTAATTCAACGACTGCTGTTCCAAAGTGCATCAACCCCTAAAATCAAATAATATCCTTTCAATCAAGAGTTGCTTGAAGTGTTGTTATTAACTAAGATTCTTCTGGGAAAACTAAATCATTCTAAATTTAATGAGTTTTAAGAGGACAAACTCACTCTGCGTGAAAGCTATGTTAGCCTGTGCTATGAGAAAACTATAGATAAAATATGAACCTGTGTATATTGGTATCAATTGAATTTTAAATGTATTATTTGATTTTTTAAGAGCATCTTTTGTGTTTTTGAAGACATAAAAACGTGTTTTTAAGTGTGTCTTTTTATGAAAGGATATGAATACACAATTTTTAAGTGCATTTTTTTTGTGTTTTTAAGGGCATCATCTTCTGGCCCCTGGCTATCATCACTAAGTCTCTAAAGAATGCTCAAATAGCAAAATAGTCAAAACCCTATCAAAAATCAATCTCATTGCTGTTGAAACATAGCTTTCGTGACTAATAGAAAGCCCTAAGTGTTGGCATACTGTGCTGTCCGAATACCTACCCTTTTTTTAAAGTTATTTAAATGTAGCACACTATCAATATACAACATTGCCTGAACTTTTACCATTTCAAGTTTTATTGTTTGCCTTGCTCTTTCTTTACACTTCAGCATCATCTTGTTTCTTTAGTCATTCACTTTTTGAATAAAAGTCGTTAGTTCATTTTTTTAAACTGCCTGTATAAAATCTCTTTTACCTGTGATTAAATATATTAATAATACAGATATCTGTGCTTAAAAAACAAACTTTTAATACCTAATGCACTTGCAAGCTAAATAAAGGCTATGCTTCGACTTTTTGTAAATTTTTTATTTTCCTTGATGACTCACGGCCTTTCTTACTTCATTTCCAAGCCTGTCAAAATAGTGAGGTATTTCAGTAATCATTTTGAATTACATCTCTGGAAATATTTGCTATTATCCTTCACTTAAAATTATGAGGTAATATTGGATAAAATAAAGCAATTTACATATTTTTTTCATGGCAATGTTTTTTAATTCGGTTTGCTAACTATCTCCCGCACAAACAAAATTAATTCCCTTCTAGTTTAATGCTTTTATAGTTTAGGCCTTTTTGTAATATGAGATTTAAAAAAAATAGTAAGTTTATGTTGTCTACATAAAATCAACCTGAAAATAATAACATACCTGTATCATATTTTAAAAAAATTGGCTGGTTTTTACAACCCAATTTTCATAGAAAGAACCCCTTATTTAATATCTAGAAAATCTATTAGCCACTTTCATCAATTCATGTCACTTTTGACAGATTATTAATACCTATAAAATACACTAATAATTATTATAGTGAAAATTATTGTTGACTGCAAAAATTTGTTGGTATTTTCTACAAATTTCTTCCCTGCCAAAATTCTACTTTTATTATGTGTGTCTGCATTGAATTTAAATGTACTAAAGTTGATATTCTATTTTTGAAAATAATGCTTGCTAAACAATATCTACTAGTACCACTCCATTTTCTCATTTAATTTAAATGCATTTGATAAAGGATCATACCAAATATATCAATGTTTATTATTAATTTTCACAATGTTTATATTATGCTGTCACCTTTAGCTTAATTTTATAGTGTTATAGAATTAATCGGTCCAAGTTGGGTGCCAATTGAAGTGATAACGTTTAATCAGTTGATAATTGCCCTATAATCGAGTACTAATTAAAGCGGTACAGTGTTTTGATATAATTGGTATTTATAACCCCATAATTGAGCGCCAATTATATTGATAAGGAATTATGTCTGATATTTTAACTGAATAAATAAGACCTTTAATGTTGGTCACGATTTATTATTATTACCACCGCGTCTTACTACCCGTTCGGGTTATACACACTTGCGCTAATGTGTAATGGTAGGGTGATTGTGAGATGAAATGGAGGACCTACAGTTTAACGTGGGTTCCGAACCACGGTGGAGGCCTGGCATTCCCCACATTCGCAAGTTGTGATTAATACATGTCTTGTCAGACGATTTATTAAAGTTATTTTATCTTTGGCCGTGAAGATATAAGTTTATATGATACAGCTTAGTTGAACTACAGAGTTGTTAGTGGCACTGTGAATTACTGCTACTGCTATATTTATGCGACCGGCACTGTGTATAATTTGTATTGGCACACACTGTGTGTTCATATGCATAAGCAGCTTATATATGACCTACCCTTTTCCCCTTGGACCATTTGTGCCCAGTGTCAACCAACAAATCGAAAGAGTTCTGGCGACAGGTGTTATGAAGGCTAGCTTCCTATTGGGTATAGGGAGCTAGCATTGCTTACTTTTTTGGTAAATACTGCGGAGTTGACTTTTGAAAGAGAGAATAAGTTTTAATTGTGCAATCCTTTGACATTATTTCTGAAAAGCACGGGATTCTCCATGGATGAAGTGCTGAAAAGATATTTTACATACAATATTTTAACGAAAAATGCAATTTATCCATGACTTTTGTAATATATGAGAGGGATCCAAATCAGTATCGTTACAATTTTCATGGGAAGAGCCTTTCTGACAGTTAAAAAGAAAGAGGTAAAGCTCTACTTTTTACACGGCACTGTAGAGTCGATATGTCAAGCCTTCAACTCAAAAGATTCAGTATTTTTCTGCTGTCAGACTCAGACTTCTTCATAAATGTATTAATTACCTAGTAATAACAAATTTATTTAAGTAAAATGCTCCAATACAGATTACTTCATGGAAAGCTTCTTTTACGTTGTGAATTTATATTTAAATAAATTTGTCAATCAAATTTACAAATATTGGTTCTCAATAGTAATAAAAAGTGTAGAACATAATAACTTAACCCATGTTTACTTGTCAATCTAAATCACAAATTTTTGTTCTAAATAGTAAAAAAGAGTCTAAAATATAATATATTTTTTATTTTAAAGTCTGAGTTTAGTTTGTATGTTTCTTCAAACTTTCCCCAAAATTGTTTTAAACTCCATAGCCCTGCTCTCACATATTTATACATTATTTCATGTGAATTTCAGCTGTCACTGCTGGTAGATATTATGACAGGCTTGTTTCAAGCAGGGAAAACCTGGAAAATTCAGCTTTTTTTATGTCAAGTGGTTTAATTTTGCATCTAAACACTAAAATAAAAATAAGATTTGCTTATGACTTGTAGGGGACCAGGCAGTCTAGGAGTAAGTTGTCAGACCTATGTGCCAGAGGCCCAGGGCTAAATACTCTGTCCCGGCACAGATTTATCTGATTACCAATCCCTTCCTTCACCTCTGACAAGAAGTGTATTAGTAACAATTTGTGAATGTGTGGAATACTGGGCCTCCACCGTGGTTTGGACCCCACGTTAAACTGTAGGTCCTCAATTTCATCTCACAATCACCCTACCATTTCACATTAGCATAAGTGCATATAACCCGAATGGGTAGTAAGACGTGGTGCTAATAATAATAATAATTATCTGTTAACAAAATGCATTAGCTATATTTGTCATTCTAACATGAGGTGGTTTTATGGTGTACCACAAAAAATACCTAAAAGATTAATTTTTTAGCACCATGTGCTACTACCTGTTTGGAATATACACTTATGTATTAACTATGTTAATGGCTTAATGAATTAGGGAGGTTATAATTATAGGAAGTGTACTTACATTTGCATAAGGGGAGAGCGTGGAAAACCATTTAGTAGAAATCACTTTTACACCCGACCAAGATTCAAATCTCGATCTCCTCGTCATTGGCAGTCTAGTCTACTGCGGGAGTAATGCCTTATACCATGTGGCCATTGAAGCGGGTAGCATTTAATGTTGAAAGAACTTATAAAAAAATATTTTTAGTAGTTAATAGTATTTTTTAAATTTGTAGGCCACATTACTGTAGTAAATGGGCATATTGTCACTCTCCAAGGGAAACCGGAAAAAAGAATAAATCAATAATAATTCTAAAATGTTGTATGGAAAACCCAGTAAAGTCAAGAATTTTATTAATAGAATTTTTTAAGTGTGAATATTAATAAAATAACGTTTCGATGGCCGCATAGTTGAAGTGTTACACTCAAAATAGACTAGACTATTCAAGAAGGGAAGCTTGGATGTACCGAGGGTGGTTTTTCCCAAATGATTTTCCACTGTCCCATGTGTGTGAGTACATTTCCTCTAAATACAACCATACTAATCCCTAACACATTAGTGTAATAATAGAAATAACTAATAAGCATACAATCTAAATGAGTAGGAAGACATGGTGCTAATAAAAAATTACACTAAAATATAGGCATATTAAAATCTTGTCCTTGTTGACACCATAAAAGTATACTTTTATTTATTAAAAGGCACTTATGACATTTGGACTGTGCAAGAGTCTTTTTCTAAACAAGTGTGGATTGAATCTGATTGGAATGGCGGGGTGTGGGCGAAAACTAAGAGAATAATAAGGGAAAATGATGTAGTGGGCGAAATTTCATTCTCTTGAGCTTGTTCTAGAAGATATGATGTCTCTTTGAACAAAGGAAGCTAGCGTCAATACAGGCACAAAACCAGAAATTAATATAGTAAAAAAAACGAACTCATAGAAGATTTGACTTTGACCATTCAAGTCTACATTATTTGTGATTGACTCATCATAGTGCTTTTATTCATGGCTCATTCATTTTTGACAGCATTTTTCAAACTGGCTCAACAGTAAGTTATCATCAAATACAATACTTTTAAAATAAACAATTTGTTTATGCTTTACTCTAATAGTGCTAAAGGTTGATTAAGGAATGTTAAATCATTATTATTATTATTAGCGCCACGTCTTAATACCCGTTCGGGTTGTACACACTTACGCTAATGTGCAATGGTAGGGTGAATGTGAAATTAATTGAAGGACCTACAGCTTAACGTGGAATCCGAACCACGGTGGAGACCTGGCATTCCTCACATTCACAAGATGTCTTTTCAGAGGTGAAGGAGAATGTTAAATCATAATCACTATTTGCTCTACACTGTAGGCCCTACTTTAATGACCTTTTATAAATTAGTTCTTGAATCATTTTTGGATTATTGTTTTGTAATTTTGGTAGTCCTACAAAATTTTAAGACTTGCTTAGTTTGCTTAAAATATGTTTTAACATTTAAACTCAATTTAGGACCTGCCAGTTAATTAAATATAACAGAGGAGTTTTAGGAACTTGTTGTGAATGAAATGCTTTTGTTGGGAGGGTGTATGTGGAGATTTGAAAAGGGTGAACTTGTTTTAGTAACTAATGAAGGAAGTGCTTTTGTCGAGATGGGGTATGTGAGGTTTGAAAAGGGTGAACTTGTTTTAGTAACTAATGAAGGAAGTGCTTTTGTCGAGATGGGGTATGTGAGGTTTGAAAAGGGTGAACTTGTTTTAGTAACTAATGAAGGAAGTGCTTTTGTTGAGATGGGGTGTGTGGAGGTTTGAGAAGGGTGAACTTGTTTTAGTAACTAATGAAGGAAGTGCTTTTGTCGAGATGGGATGTGTGGAGGTTTGAGAAGGGTGAACTTGTTTTAGTAACTAGTGATGAAGTTCTTTTGTTGAGATGGGGTGTGTGGAGGTTTGAAAAGGGTGAACTTGTTTTAGTAACTAGTGATGGAAGTTCTTTTGTCGAGATGGGATGTGTGGAGGTTTGAAAGAGATGAACTACTTTTGAAGAAAATACTTAGAGGAATGGGTTTGAGGAGTTTGAAATGAGGGAAACTGTTCTAGGATTTAGGAACCATTTGTGAAGTGTTTTTCGGGGAGGAGAGGATATGTGGGCTATAAAATGTTTTTAGTAACTACTTATGAAGGAAACAAAGTTTTAAACATTTTATCTTAAGTAGATATTATTACTCTAAGCACCTTAAATAAGATGAGCTTGTTTTTTTATTAATACTAACATAATATTCCAGCTTCTTAAACATTTTTTTGAAGTAAAAACGTTTGCGCAATCCAAGGCTTGGCATCTCATATGAATCCCAAATTGGGAATAGTGTGACCTCAGGAGTTAAAAACTGTGGGTTGGATTTTCTAGCCTTTTATTTTTAGCACCACGTCTTACTACCCATTCGGGCTATACACTTAATGTTATTGGTTTAATATGGTGCTAAATGCAATGTCGTGGCCATAATCATCTCAAAAATAAACGCTGTTAATTTGGACGTTGTTGAAACACATTTGGAACAAACTACTGCTACCTTCGTTTCGTAACAAGTCATGGCAGAAAGCC
The DNA here is from genome assembly GCA_902151425.1 of Timema shepardi. Lineage (NCBI taxonomy): Eukaryota > Metazoa > Arthropoda > Insecta > Phasmatodea > Timematidae > Timema > Timema shepardi. The sequence continues at coordinate 18,194 of CABFVX010007540.1, forward strand.
ATTCGCTTTTTTTTCCTGTTTTTAGTGTCGTCCTGACGTTTTTTTTAAATCGTATCCGTCCCGCGGCATTATCAAAGTTTTGAGGTATTTCTCACCTTTTACTCGGAACTTGGCTATGTTCGCATTACATCTATTTAGATTTATTTATTCCCATACCCATTACTCTTTATATAGTAATTTGCTTTCTAAACCTTAGTTACCATTTGATTTACACTTAATTCTCGCTGTTAGAGTAATCGATCGCAAATTTAGGAGACCATGGTTCATTTCTGGTTGAATATGATTTATTTGTACGATTCGATTTTTTTTAATGGAAATAACCTCCATCTCGGTCTATTTTGAGGTGTTTATATGCCATGTGATCTACAACTGTCACTTTTAATAGATATTTTCAGTGGTTATAAAATAGTTGAATGTCAATTCTTTCTGCAAAAAAAGTTTGTATTTCATAAAAGGCTCTTCTGGGGGGGGGAGGGGATTTGTCTCTTTACGCGCGTGTTTTATTGTAAAAAAAATTCTCTATACATTTTTCAAGTTACGTTTAATGTTTTCGAGTGTGATGTTAAAGTTTAGAATCTGGTTAATATGACAAAGTAACTAGATTATAGATTTAAACAGCCCTGAGCATTAAGTGACATGGTCTCAAACTGAATCTGTATTCCATGATTGATTTGCTTCACACATTACCGCGTATGGACCAATTTTAAAAATAAGAAGAAAAATGTGTTTGTTTCCGTTAGTTTGGATCCCTCTTTTTTGTTTTGAAACCATTAAATTGGTTCGAGGCAAAATAGTGAAGGTGCTGCCCGACATTACGCAAACTATAAAACTATATGATATGTATATTTAGAAATCAAAATATCAGCGGTCATCTCCGCGAGTTTTCCACTCCTGGCAATCCAATCAACACACAGTCCCACAAGATGGCTGTCAGACCGCCAGTTTGAAGAGTCGTTTTAATTTAGCCAACTGCGTATATGCGTGACCTTCACAGTTTCTGCTTGATAAACTTATTTTAAGTATCTACTTGCCAGCGCGATAGCACCAAATCGTACTATTAATTAAACTTCTCACTCTTTAGTTGAGAAGTGAGAACAATGATGGTTTTATCACCTCAGTTTACTACTGATTTTCTTTCCGCGGGATTAACATTATTTGACAGTTATAAAAGTCACTGGATCTACTTTGACCTATTCATACGTCAAATTCATGTGATATACAACTCACTCCCGATAGATATTATTAATACAAATAAAATACAATTGTTTATCGGAGAAATGTTCATCTTTACCCACCGGGTCTATTGAACGGATGGAGAGTAAAAACATTATTTTCTTGAAATTCATTCTCCATAATCTAGCTAGTCTAATTTAGATTCACCTTTTTTCGGTGGCCTATTGGTCTAAGGCGTCACTCTCGTGTAGACATAGGCTGCCGTCGACAGAGTTATCGGGGTTCGAATCCTGGTTGAGTGTACTGATAAGTTTTACTCGCTCCTTCCACGCAAATGCGGGTACACTACCTCTAAATTCAACCCTCCTCATCCCATAACTAGCGTAATTAGTACATATGCGTGTAACCGAACCGGTAGTAAGACGCGCAAAAAAAGTAATTTCCTTTGAGTTCCTCTCTCCTGAGCCCTTGGATCAGTTGGTGTAATTTGCGAATAGCCCACAACAATCAAAACGACGTGTAGTGCTTGAAACGAACTCAGGGTATAACTGTTGTATGGGCGTATATTGCGTATCTAGGTTAGACGAGGCATCTGGCACGTAGACCGCGTACAGTAAACGTGAATCGTAATTTCATTGCTTCCACATGAGCAAACGGCCATTTTTGTGGGGGGAACTTTTCTAAATATATTGCTTATTTTTATAAGTTTTCATGCGATATTTTTAATATTTATAATAGTACATATGCTTTATACAAAGCTTGAGTCCCTCCCAAATATAAACACTATAATTGAAAGTGCTGAGACGTGGATTCAAGAACCTTGCTCATAAGATTAAATGAAGTTTAGGTGTTTTTATAAATATAATATTCATGTATTCACCAATAATACTTTTTTATAACTTCAATTAAAAGTAAATCACTTTTAAACTTTTTATAATGTTATAACTATTTTAACTTTACCCATTCACTAAATTTAAATTCATTGTATACCAGTGTTAATTGTCAATCATTTCGCAATACTAGTTTACAACTCTTGTTATTAATTACCAACAATTTATAAATTGCATGATTTTTTTTATCATCACTGCTTACTACCTGTTAGGGCTACAAGCAAAATTGCATGTAAAAAAAAAGGTTATTCCTATGAACAAATGAAAAAAGTAAACACATCTTATATAAGGAAGAAGGTTTGTCTTGCCCCCCTCTCCTTTATAAAATATATTCAAGTAATCACATTATATTAAGTTTTATTCCCCATGTCAAAAATCGTGGTTGTTTAGTGAGGGGGTGGAGGTTTGTTATATTTTGAAAACATTGATAACAAACTTATTTTTTAATGTTATATTAAAAGCTACTTTGAAAGGCATTTGCTTATTTTTGCTTACAAGTTGGGGGAGGGGTTAAAAATGGCCCAAAATGTGCTTATGTAATATTTTAACGCCCCCTATATATATTACTTAGTGGGAGGCTTCTTTGGCCTTGTGAGTTTAGATTTGAATACATTTATCAATCCAAATTACAAACATTCGTCTTAAAAACCGTTTTTATTTTGAGGCTAGAGTATTTACATTTCTACCGATTACACCTAAAATTGCTTAAAACTACAACTAAATTGCTTACAGCTAGACTCCATAACCCTGTTTGTAAGCTATCCCTAAATAAAATTTATTGCTTCAAACTAATTTATTATTTTGTTACTCATATTAAACATTCTTCTGATGCTAATTAAACAAAATTGTCAGAATCTTTAAAAAAGCCCAGTTGTAAACTAACTAATGTATAACAACATTGTTATTGAAGTGTGTTTGCATCATTGATGGTCGTAGCGTTGAGCTATGAACATGTTCGCGGAATAAGTAACAAATATAGGGTGGGAAGGGTATACATATACTAAAGGGAATTTATATCACCCCTGTTTAGCACATCTGGAAATAAAAACCCCGCGAGCTACTTTAGTAAAGTGTTTGAACCTCACTTGTTTGGTTAGTAACATTTCTAACGACTCATTGTTACTGATCTGTTGAATCGCAAACAGGCAGTTCTATTTGTGGGAGTAATTAGCACGGTCTTTCTAAACAGCACAGTAAAATCCTGATAGCAAGTTAGAAACACAGTCTTGCTGTCACTACTGATAACATTTTACTATTTCTTTTAGGTATTGACTATATCTATCAAAAGTGACAACTAAATATTACATGAATTCACGTATGGATATATGGAAGTCATTAGTAACTTTATTAACTGTCAATACTGTCCTTCCTATCAGAACAAAACTATGCTTTGGTACTCTGTTTTTAATGTCTAGTTTTCAAACTCACCAATTATATCAGAAGACTTGAAAACTAACTTTACAGAGAACAACACAAAAAATAATTCAACGTGGCCATTGATTGGTAAAGCTGGCAACTAATTAAATGCTTGATTTTGGTCCATCGGTAAAAAAAAATCTTGGATTTTTCCGCTTGTAAATTTAAATGCGGGGACTACTCTATAAATAGCTTCTAGAATCTAGATTTCTAATTTTTAAAACCTGGTGAGGACCAGTTTAAATATAGATTCGAGTGGCATGCAATTTTTTATAACCAGGCGAGGACCAATTTAAATATATTACAGGAATATACAATTAGTCCTCGAACCCCACTTAGACTTGGGACAATTTTTGTATCATCCTTTCACCCACCCTTAACAAGTAAGGATACCCAACCCTATAAGCTAAATATACTACTTTACTAATCACATAACATAAGTAGCGTATAAACAAATTAGTACCCTTGTAATCACCACCAGGACTCGAACCCGAGAGTCCTAGAATTTTGCTATGCCGCTTCATCCACTTAGCCACGAAGTTCGGGAACAGTTTAAGTCAACACGCGATTCACAACTTAGCACCTGGCGCAACCTGACCCTGGCATACATATTCAGTATCTGGGTCATCAAATACAACTAGAATGGGACACACGATACATTCACGCATAGACGACCCCCTAACTCATAAAAGAGTGGTTAGAGGAGCTGGCTTCAGGTTTGACTGACCGTGGTTCGATCCGGAATGAACTTCTTTATTTATATGTCGGGAGTCGATATCAACTTAACCATGCCCAGATTTTTGTTGGAGGAACAACCTATTTCTTTGCGGAAACATTGTTATTATTTGTTTTATTTACTAAGTATTGATAATATCTACAAATGTGACACTTGCAGATAACATGACTGATGACTTCATGTATGAATATATTAAAACTGTTTCAGTAACTTTCAAATACTGTTCTTCCTGTCAATCAGGGCTGTTTATACTTGGGCTAGCTATTTTATTTTTCCTTCTTCGTTTGAAGTTTGTTTGTAGATTGTGCATTCATTGATATTCTGGTGTGTGTAGAAAATGAACTGTGCACTTCATACCATAGCGACCCTACGCTCACATACGGTTTTTAGTTCATTTCTTTTTAGATATGTTTGGTGCAATACAGTCTAAAACAGGACTGGCAATTCCATGGCACTGTGCTACTGTCACGCCAACAGGAAAATAACAAGTAAAACTTTCCCAATGTGGGAATTTATCGCGAAGTCATTAAGATGTACAACCATGTTGTCCGAACATAAATATTCGGATATCAAAATTACATGTTTTAAACTAATATTGAAAATATTATGTATGCATCAATTAATTTTTTTTCATTTAAGGACAATGTTTTTACTTAAATTTACTGAATTAAATATTGTCTTAAGACACTCACTTTTGACCATTTAATCAACTTTCCTTTTTTAAATATAAGAACTATTAAAATATTTATAATGTTAGACAAGTTTTTTTTAAGAATTACCCATTAAAAAGATGTAAATAGTAGGTAGCACACCGAACGGTAAAGTTTCGCCATACCTGCCTGGTCAAGAAGCTGGCCCAGAAGAGATGCTATAAAATAGTATGATTCTGGTGTGACGGGACTTTTAGAAAACAAACATGTTATTTTGCTGTAAACATTAATAACATTTTACTATATTATATCATAGGTGGTGACCTGGTGGTCTAGGGGTAAGGTGTCAGACTTCTATGCTGGCGGCCGGGGTTCAATCCCAGGTCCCGGCAAAGATTTATCTGATTACCAAACCCTTCCTTCACCTCTGACAAGACATCTTGTGAATGTGAGGAATGCCGGGTCTTCACCGTGGTTCGGATTCCACGTTAAACTGTAGGTCCTTCATTTCATCTCACAATCACCCTACCATTACACATTAGCGTAAGTGCGTATAACCCGAACGGGTAGTAAGACGCGGTGCTAATAATAATAATATATCATAGGTGACCTGAAGTGTAGATATGTGAAAATCTTTAAAGTGACTTAAATAACTATCAGTAAAGCTCCTTTCTTTCTAAATCGAAGTGTGTGTGGTTTCCCATAACGACGTAGTTCTCTTGAACTTTTGACTGTGACAAAGATAGAACGTCGTAAACACTTCACCTTTATCGGGACAACAGCTGATTGCCACATAGTGTGTCGTAACTTTCAACCAAAGAGGTTGATGCCACGTTTTGACAGAATGGAAACAACTAGTGATTGATCTTATGAGACGTGTCAACGTACTAAGATTGGTGTAAACACGGCTTGGCAAGAATGTGTGACCCCGTTTAGTTTGAAGCTTCTTTTCAGGCGCCATATTTTGACAGTAAATTATTGTTTACTAGAAGTTTATTTTAGTAGTTAGAATTAATTTACCCGCACCGTTGGACACGTGGGCTAAATATATCACTTATGGTCTGGTATTTTGGTGACGAATCCTGGCAGGGTGTACTGTGGATGGCTTATCATAAATTGTTTACCAAAGTACCAATCGGCCTCATGTTCTAAATGGGTTCGAATCTTGGCCGTGTCTACTGGGGGTGTTTTTTTATAAATGGCTTTCCATTTTCTTCCCGCGCAAGTGTGGTTAGATTTCCTCCAAATTTAAACCTGCCATCGTCCCTATTCCATTAGGGTAGTTTCGAACGAATGTTAAGGCGAGGTAGGAAAATAAAGATAAAGCATATACCAAGGCTATCAGTTCAAGGGAGAACATGTTCTTTTAATATTATTAGCACTGCGTCTTACTACCCATTCGGGTTATACACACTTACGCTAATGTGCATTGGTAGGGTGATCGTGAGATGAAATGGAGGACCTACTGTTTAACGTGGAATCCGAACCACGGTGGAGACCTGGCATTCCTCACATTCACAATATGTCTTGTCAGAGGTGAAGGAAGGGTTTGGTAATCAGATAAATCTTTGCCGGGACCCAGGATTGAACCCCGGACGCCAGTATAGAAGTCTGACAAGGTACCCCTAGACCACCAGGTCACCTCTTTTAATATTAAATTTATTTGTGGTATTTAACTGCACTTTATGAACCGACTGATTATATAAGCACACAAGAATGTCTATGCGCTAGGGCGAAAGGGCCTACCGACTTGCCGGGAACGGTATTTTCGCATTACCTTCCAGGGTTATTTTATATACCACAATCGACATGGGACAGAAGACTTATTCCCCTCCGAAGGAAGTTGTGCTACGAATTACCCTAAGACCACCGAGGTCGACATTAATATTGTGCTATACGAAAAACCTCCAATTGTGTCAAATCAGGATCACTTCCAGATCTCTTTGGCTGGTCCTCTACATTTCCCGTGCGACCGACGCTGCCATTCACTTTGTGTGGAGGTGGCGTTATCTCGACACGTGTGTGTTCGTGGCCTTGGTGCCTAAGGGCATGGGGCATGTTTGGGCCCAAATCTTGTCTGCCTCAAGCAGCGTGCACCTAAAATATCTATTTGGATGTAAAGTAATTAATTTAGTAACAAATCAGTTAGGAATTTTAAGTGCATGGCTAGAATAAAATCCCATTTTCATATGAAGTAACTTAAATGTGGCCAAAATTGATCGCGTGCAATTCACTATTGTTGTTTACAGGTATTGATAATATGGCTTTGCCGTGAAAGTATATTTAGTAACTTTTCCAACTGTCTGATTAGACCCTTCATACGAAAATTATACTTTAATAAACTATACCCTACTCGTGCTCAGAAGACTAGACTACTAGCACCGCGTCTTACTACCCGTTCAATTTATACGAATATGTACTAACTACGCTAATGGTTTGAGGGTCTAGTAAGGTTATATATAAAGGAAGTGGACCAGCATTTACGTGGAGGCAAAGTGGAAAGCCATTTTGGAAAACCATCCTCAGTACACCCGACCGAGATTCGAACAACGATCTTCCCGTCATCGAAGCGGGTATCTAAAGTTCATGGTGTTCAAGGCAATCAAGCCTCTCCCAAGCGCCTGACACTTTTTTTTAATAGATCTATTTGTAAATATACATAATGTGAAAACTGGCACCCTCTCATTTTAACTTCGTAGTTCAAAGTTTTTTACGCATACGAAACTTAAAATTGAATTGCGCTTTGATCCACCCCACCCCCTTCTTTAATAATAATAATAATAATATTAATATTTAGCACCGCGCCTTACTACCCATTCGGGTTATACGCTTTAAGTACTAATTACTCTAATGGATTAGGAATTGTGAAGGTTGAATTAGAGGAAGTGAACCCGCATTTGCGTGGAGGGAGAGTGGAAAACCATTTAGGAAAAACCACCCCCAGTTCACCCGACCGAGATTCGAACCTCGATCTCCCCGTCCTCAGCAGTCGAGCTCAACACGACAAGCGCGTTAGCCCCTTCTTTAAGTAATCGCTGTGTTAGTCAAAGGTTAATTACGCAGAATAGTAACCCCTTTCACCTATCTAATACAATAGACTGCGGTTATGTCCTTTGGTTATGTCCTTTGCCCGTGGCAAGGTGATTTGCTTGCATACACACATTGTACCGAGTCTTATCTATAGTTGGACAACCATAGACAGCGCTAGCTATTAATTGTTATCTAGTCGGCACTTTCTACTCTCTGCTCTTGTGACTGAATGTATCAATAAAAAAACTAATGAAATAAATACGATTACAGGAAAGCTAAATCAATTTATAGGGCATGTTGCATCAAGGTGAATTAACATTGGAATTGGGGGTTGGATTGAATAAAGACCAATCCTCTCAACCATATACAGGTTTTTGGCTGGGGGAGGGGTGCAAGGGGCCTGGCTACTTTTGACCTGTTTAAATTCTAAAATGTTCCTTCCCTTGCAGTCTGACTATAGTTACTTATCTGTCCATACCTGATATAAATTTATTTAGATTGTCACGCGCTGTGCCAACTCAGGGCCAATGACCAAACATTTATAGATTAGATTCTAAAATTAAAACAAAGATTTTTTTAAGACTCAAACTATAAACCTGGCACGGCTCAAATTATACACTACTTAAAAGCTAGCTTTAATGAACCAAGAGAACAAATCCCTGTACAAAGTGTATGCTTCCACCTAGGATTGAACCAAGGTCTTTGAAGCTAAAGGTAAATCTCTCTAGCTACTCTTGGACAGGTACGCTGATAAGGTTTTGAACTAGGCTGTGCACCATGTCTTATAATTCTCGAGGCTTCCCACATATTAAATACTAATGAGGTAGAGGTGATGAAATTATAGGAAATTATTTCTCATTTGTTTGGCGAGAGAAGAGTAAACCACCACAATACACCTGGCTGAGATTTGAACTTCAACCTCATTATCAGGAATTCCTGGTATTAACTTTGTATCAAACTTTTCCATTGTTTGCACTTTCAGTATATTTTACTGGAAAATTACACTATTCCAAACACTTCTGTATAGTATTTTTTTTTTTAAATTATAAATAACATTCTCACATTACGACACGTTGATAGGTATGCCAATAACACGAGTTATAAAATGTTGAATCACAGCTTTAAACAATATTTCACCACACTAAATGTTCAACCTTGACCAGGGATCAAAACCAAAACCTTAGCAACTGAACTATAATGCTACTATTATTTCCAGTTCATAAAAAATGTATATAGACATATATATTTCAATAATTAAATTTTATTTTTTATCTTATATAGGCCTACATACTACATAAACTGTAGTCTCTACAGCCATTGTATCTGGGCTAACTCTAATCTGCAATACAACCTACATTATTTGATTAGTTAGTCACTAACCCACATCAGCAGGCAGACAGATCAAGGATAATCTATTCTAGTTTGTGAGTTGTGAGGAGGTTGAGGGCCAGAATACAAAAGGTGGTTTTCCCTAAATTATTTCTCGCTATCAACACAGGTGAATTTCTTAGTCACCTTTTCTCAATCCTTCCCCATTAATAGAATTAAAATATGTATATCCCAGATAAAGTAAAATGGGGTGGAAAAAAGTAAAGTGAGTTACTTTCACAGTGGCACCAAAACTAAACAGTTTTTCAATTTTTTTTAATCAATTTAAACTAGCATAATAAATTTTAAAATAACATATTCATTGTTTTCTGTTGTAGCCTTTTAACAGGTTTTAATGTTACAACAAGGGTTGTTAAACTTTAGTGCTGTATTCATGCCTGCCAGTTTTGAATCCCCCTCCCCTGCCCCAACACACTTTCTTTTCCATTTTATTTGGGCCCAGTGCCAGAATCTTGTAGAAATATTGCCAACTAGTAAAAATAGAAGCTGCTAAACAACTCATGAATTTTAGTCTTACAATCTAATCAAGACAACTTAGTTCAGAGACTATGATTTTGTCTACAGATTCTATTATGTAACATTGTTTCTATTAAAATGTGTTAATTTATCTTTTTGAAGAAAGATTAAACTAAGCAAAAAATAAGTTTTGTATAAAATTCTCTCATAACTGCCCTTGGGTGTACTTTCCTACATTTAAAAACATTTCTCTTTTGGCCAATATGAATACATATTTTTCAATTTAGTTTTCACATGATGATTATGATAACGAAGAAATGAAATGTTATTAGCATTGTATGTTTTGGACCAATTTAAAATTATAACTATATTAAAGGAAACAATTTTATTTATAATTGATCTTGAAGGCATATTATTAACTGTTCTTAAAGTTCCTGAAAATTGCATGATAATTTTTAAATACTATACATTTTTAAGCGCTTGTTCACTTCACTGTGATTTTGATGAAAGTATACACAATAAATTGCTAGGAAATAATTAAATGCCACAGTTAACTCGGTGGTCATGAGATGGATTAATTTTACACGATTCTAGAATTACAGGAAATTCCCCCAAACTTGGGTTCCTTGGACACTTAATTAGAGTAGACTTAGTTTATGACTCTTCTGAGTTCCCACTACAAAACTCTTTTTATTAGAGATGAGACAATACCAGTTTTTCGATTCTGATTCTTAAATTCAATATTTTCACACTAAAATATGATGGATATATTTAAGTGCCAGTAGAAATGAATTTTTAATTTGTAGCACCTTCACTGAATAGTTTATTGTGATAACAGAATGTTCTCGTGCTACTTGCCTCACGGTGGGATGTCAATTATGACAATACGTCTAGCATGCCCCACAGTTAGGTGGCCAATTATGTAGACCCTTAATGTTCTCGCCCTATTGATCCATCTTGGGGTGCTAATTTTACTGTATAGTTTTTTAGGAAATGGTTTAATAAGTTCCAAGCTAGTTGAGTTCAACATGAATGCTCTATTTATTGAATTAAAACAATTTTATAATCAAAGTTTTAATATTACACACACAAATCGTACTTGTATGGCAAACCGACGCGGAGAGAGCTTTTTAAAAGCTTCTTCGTCCACTAATATCTGACCTACCCCTTGCTTCTGGGACTCCTTTTCCTTGGTGTTAAACCAGCCAATAAGAGAGCTTTTGACAATCTGATAGAGCTAGCTTCTTATTGGTGGCCCAATATTTGTTTGGACTAAAACCTGGCCAACTCATCACATTTTTTAACATGGAACTGAAGAAATTTTAAACAGAGTGGTGTAATACGTATTATGGTTAAATTTACTTTTGAAAACACTTTATGGGTTTGAAACACAGTAAAAAAATAATAATTTCTTAAAATGATTTTAATAATAAAGATTTAATTTGAATTTAGAATATTGTACTGAAAATAAAATCATTCAATTTTGCCTAGTCATCCATCTTGGTGGCTACAGACAGGGAAAACCTGGAAAAGTCAGGGAACTAAAAAATATGTCTAAAATATCCCAGTAATTTTGCAACAAAACACTAAAACAAAAGTTAATAATACCTAAATAAAATAACATTTTAATTGTTTAGATAACTGATAAAACCATTTATGTTTAGTAGATACATACTGTTTTTAATATGACATAATAAATAAAACAACAAAAAACAACATCCACCACTAAAACTGGAAAAAAATTAGTCAGGGAAAATTGAAAAAAGTTGCATGTAAAACTTGGGAATTTTGTAAAATATGTTTTGTAGCCACCCTGTCCATGGATGAAGCATATAAGAAAATTTATATACTGTTCTTTAAAATGCTTCATCCACGACTTGCAAATACTTGAGAAGGGCTCAGAACAGTGTCATTACAAGTTTAAAAAGGTAAAACCAATATGGCTGCGGTATAGGTTAGCCTTTTTTTTACCAATTTAATTTTATTTTGGAAATTTAGGTAAATGTGTTGTTCGGGATTGACGGCTGAGGAATCCCTATTTTTAGCAACCGGAGGACCACTGAATTAAACAACTCAAGACTTTACTATTATTTAATGTATCACATGAACAAAAAGAGGACCCTGTTCGGTCGCTTCATTTTAGACAACAAAACAAAAACCTA